>JAMKCH010038217.1:0-14869 GCA_023653785.1 Ophioderma brevispina | reverse complement strand
TTCGTGATTTCAGCAACTTCTGCTTTATTCATTGATCACTAATATCCTTGAGAAAAGCTTATATCCTCACAATTTTGACTGATCCCGATCTGCGGTTTTGTGTTATAGCAATTGCTTGTTTCCCACGGTCACATAGGGCTACTGTGCTGTTATTCTGTCCGTTTACGGACAGGAAAATACCAATTGCGACTTTCTTACAAATGCGAACCGAATTTTGCACGTAAGATATGGCACACGTGGATTACTAAGGCTAACGGTTCAGATGAATATAACAATCTCAACTTTTTTTAGGTAGTCGGGGGGCGAGGGCGGGGATCACGAAATGCCCCTTTAAACTGATTAAACTTTGTACGTTATGGCCTTCATATCGAACGGGATGAGTTTAGTTGACCTATTAAATACAGTTAATAATTATTTGATACAAAAGAAATGGAAAATAAAACATTTTACCCACAACTGCTAATGGGCGGCCCTGGAAATGCCCATCCTTGCATATGAAGTAAAATATACTCAGCCGGCCAATTGAACACCTACAATGGCCCCATTTAGAAACCCACTTAAAGCCCCAATTAACGAAACTCATCATTGACGCCCATTGAAAACCTGCAACGGCCCCATTTGGGAACCACTTAAATCCCAAGTAAGAAGCCTATCAGTTACCCATTTGAACAACTACACGGCCCCATTTAGAAACCCATGTAATTCCCATGGCCACGTAAGCCCATGTAACCAACGTGAAAACCCAAGTGTGGGCCCCACTGACATTAACTTGGGTAAAACCAATGATGGGTCGCCCAGATTAATCCCACAGGACCAACACAAGTAAGGCCAATAAACACAATCACCCATAATGGGTTGCCTACATGGGGCCCATCAGATAGACCTGATACCCATGTCCACCATTCCCCATACAAAACCCCATGGCCCCATGAGGCATACCCATCATGGGTTACCCAATTACAACCCACATGGGCCCCATTAAGAATAGCCCACATAAAACCCCTGCCCACTATAGCCCAGCTTACCGACACCCACACAAAACCTACATGGGCCCCAGCACGGCATGTTGGAGGGGGTGTGGGGGGGGGTGTTCCATAGTACCCAACATTTGATTTTTTTGCGATTTCTTTCTTGGTTACGCAATATTTTTTTTTCAAAGGATTTTTTTGCTAATTGTCTGATTTAATGACTACGCTTCCTCGATAACAAAAAAAAATAAATCCGCCCATGTCTTCATTAGAATAATTGGTTGGTTCCCTAGGACCCCCCTAACGGAGTGAAAAATTCAGATATTCTAAGATATTGTACTATTAAAAAATTTAAAGTAATTAAATCTTGGGTATTTGTTGGCTTATAGAGGCAATCAATTAATATTAATAATACTACTTAATAACCTTTATAGCTGATGACATCATTTTAAAAAACCTTACAAAACCTTGATATTGGAGTTGCTGAGGATGGGAAATGTGCGAACCACTTTTTTCGGCGAGTGACATTTCAATTGGCCATAGTCAAAGGTCGAGGTTCGGATTTTCATTTTTATTTGGTGATGTGGTTTTCTTACGTGCCCCCCATTTACTTTTTTAGTGTCATGATGCAACAACCCACCCTGGGGGAAGTGGTGTATCTGGGTTGGTCCCTAGGTCCCCCCGCCCTTTGGGGCACTAAGGAAGTTTTATTAGCTGGGGTACTGTTAGTGTTAAAGGTCATGTAAAAAAAAAAAAAAAAAAGAGAGACCCAGCTTAAATGTTCAGAGCGCCAAGCATACTAAGGGTTGTATACGGCGATTATAAATTTCGGCATGGTAAAAACTGGTGATTTACGTGAATCGAGGTCTTGCACACTCCCGTTAGTGTATAGGGGTGGACCCCCGAACAAACTTACTTTGCCGGTGGATTTTTTTAAAATCAAACTCTGGGTCATTTAAGGGGTACATCACACGATCATATAACATGAAAAACATGAAATCGCTGTTGTGGTACGAATTTCAAATGGCGGTCCAAAACCGATTTTTACAACTCGCATCCAATTTTCCCGCCCCAAAATGACAAGAGCGGTCACCGGCCGTGTGGATTCGTGCAAACCTGTGGTTTTGGGGGGGGGGTGGGTTTTGACCGGTGGTAAACTGTTATCACCAGAGGCCCCGGTTTGGGATGACCCTAAAGGGAATGGCTATTGGTAATGATGCAATTGCCCTTTAAACTATAAGAACGTTCCTTTAAATTTTTGTAATGATGGAATGGTCCAGTTATTTGATAGCTGCTTAACTGCCTATTGTTTTTTGTATTGATCAGACTTTTTAATTTTGCGCACCTTGTTTTCATTTCATCATCATTCGATCGCGATACGGGGATTCCCTGGGCTTACCTGGTTTGTTTTCACACATGGCGGGAAGCCCCTGGGTTTTCAACCGGCGGTGAAGCCGCCCTCAATCTCCTCTCCCGGCCATTTTAACTGTCCGCTAATGTCTTTTTCGTATTTATGTTTTTTTTAAACTGATTTTTTTTAACTTTTAATGATTTTTTACATGGTGTCACAAAGATCACATGGGGCACCAAGGTCACATGTCCGAGGTCACATGCGGTCACCAAGGCACATGGGGTCACTGATGCGCATAGGGTCAACATGGGGTCACAAGGTCACATGGGATCACAAACGTCACATGGGTCACAAAGGTCCATGGGATCACAAAGGTCACATGGGGTCACCAAGGTCACACGAGGTCACCAAGTCACAACAGCCGCCCACAGACCACCCTTCCCGACGCGCCCCCCCTGCCCCCTCCCTGACACACCCACCCCTCCCCATCGCATGCCACCCGACCTCTTCCTGCACAGCCGATTTGTGTCAATGGGCTACAGTGATTGAGGTCAGCAATGTCATGTTAGGTTACTAAGGTCGCGTAGGGGATCACAAGGTCACACGATCAAGTCACCAAGGTCACACGAGGTCCCAAGGTCCAGACAGAGTCACCAAGTCACAGAATCACCAAGGTCACACAATATCACCAAGGTCACATGAGGGTCACCCTGCCCTCTCCGATGCACCCCACCCTTCCCGACGCACCCCACCCTTCCGACGCCACCGGACACCGCCCCCTACACAAAAAAAATATTTCAATCTAGTCGGACTTAAAGCGACTGAATATTTCCCGATGAGGGCGCACTCAAATTTTGCAAATCAAACAAATCGCGTTTTTTGCATGTACATAATAATGCTTATCCATATACTAATGTTGTGTGAAATCACTAAGCCTCAAACTGAACTCCTTCATATACGGCCTAGAAAATCACAACTTTGTTAAAATTCCGGATCCGGAAATTTTGTTACAACACGGTATCCTATGGCGCTGTATACTGTGCATAAATTTTGACTGCATGAAACGTATTCCGATTCAATCTCCAACCTGAAATTAGCAAAATTTTTTTAGGTAACTATATTTAGTTCTAGAATGACTATTTTTAATTACTACACATATTTCGAAATCTCTGAGTCCGCCTTTAATATTACACATAAATAGGGCTAAGAAATCTGTTTTTAGCTCTCCACACCTTCAAAACGGTGAAATATCGGCGCAAAACTCTACAGATGGGTTTAGGGGTGAAGACCATTCTATCAAGATGAAATCTTTACTTACTTGAATCGGGTCGTCCCTTTTAATATATCGTATAATAATAGGCAAAAATGGCACAAACGTTTTGTGCAAATTAGCATGTCTTGCCATGCTTCCTTTTTTCTACCTTTTTGATATGTTGTTCGGGAGGGTTTAAAAATTACAAAAAATCATTTAATCAAAACATATAAAAACATATATATTTGGTAAATTATTATAGAGATTGTAAATGTGTGGAGAATGAACTGATGAACACCCTAACTTTGTAGGCCTATCAACACATTTTTACGATGCATATACTGTAAAATTTACAGTTTGTTGTAAAATATATTACATCAAACTGTAAAATATACAGTAAATTTGAATGAAAACCTGTAAAGGCTGTAATTTTACGGGATTTTGTTGGCAGAATTGCTTCCAGTATTTTCCTGTAAAATTTACAGTTTTTTTTTCTGTCAATTTTAGTACTTATCGTATAATTCAAAATTCATAATTGTGTATAATATTTTGATGCTCATTATTAATTCGAATACAGAGGCTCCACTTTAAAATTTGAGTCATTATAAAGGCCTTGACATTGAACATAAATTTACAGTATTATTTTTGCTTGTATTTCCAAATTACCGTCAATTCTGTTAAGTTTTTTTTACAGGTATTTTACTGTAAATAATTGCACTTAAATTTTTGTCAGTGTTATGTACAATAATAATCGGTCCTAAACCAAATGGGGTATTTTTTTCTGCTCATAACTTCAAAGCAATACCTTTAGGCCCTAAGATTTCACAGGGTAAATGAGAAAAGTAGTAGCTTTCTTCCAATACCAAATGTTGACCACTTCAGGTAAAATCTTGGAGTATGGGGACGATGATATTAGCTTTAACACTTGAGTCTTTCTTGCTGCCCAACATAGGACCCGAGGTACTTGAGGTCTAACCTTTTTGAGTTGGGTACCGTGTGTAGTGCAGATAGGTTGATGATTCTCTTCATCATTGACGGTCATGTATTCCATTCCGTCTCTATGGCATAGATGTAGGCTGGATTTCTCGCAGCATTCCTCAAATAAGCGTGTGTAGATCTTGGTGCCACAATATCACATCCCCTGGTAGAGTACCGTTTCCGAATGATGAAGTCAACGAGGGAACAAGTTTACCGTTCCAGAATGTTTTTGGCTCATTTCATTATTTAATACGCCCAGTATTTATGACACAGTTTTTTTGCTTAGTCTCAGTTAAGGTGCCGTGCCAGTCGACTTTAGTTCTGTTGCCGGACACACGTAGCAACGGCCTATAGGTCGGTAGTCATCGTTCTGTTTTATGGTAGCAACGGGTTTGTGGCCAATACAACCTTGGCTTTTGTACAGCTTGGTTATTTGTCAATGACAACGCACCTTTTTTGTCGCTTTAATTTGGATTATCTTCGCTTCACATCACTGTAAGCCTTCGACCGGAGGGATAAAAATTTCTTTGTGCACATTGGTAACTCGCGCTAAATTAAAATTCGGCTGGATTGCTGTTTGTGTTACTATGGATTCTCGCCTCTCATCATCGCGGTCTTGGTCTTTGGAATTTAATACAGTGATGGTAATGGATTAATGGTGTAGGGCCTACTTTGTATGTTCAGTCCCATACCCATTATTTTGTTATACGGATTGCTGTCATCGCTCGCGAAACATTACCGATAGCTGAAATTATGGGAAGGCGCAGAGGCACGAAACGGACTCATAAAATCGAGATGACAGACCTGAGCGTGCAGTCAGGTCGAGTTGCAGATAATTCATCGGCAAATCTTCCCGGCGGCCGCTTGGGGAAAGCATATAGAGTACAAAGCCAACTCATTCACTCCCGATACTTCTCACCCATGCAACACCCACCACATTCCAACGCACACATTGCTATGCCCCCCTCGCCCTGCCTTACCCGCATCTCCTTATCCCTTTCATTCATACATACTCTCCATGTGGTAAAGCTTGCCTTCGTTTTTTTAGTTTTAGACTGTCCATTACACTTGTGGCGAGATTAGTCAGGAAAATACAAAAAACAAATCCCCCAATTAAAAGGTGGAAGTAGCCAGGAGTCATGCGATGAACCAACTTTCAAGTAGTGATCGGAATCCGGTTCAAGGGGACTACAACAGAGTGCACGGAATCAGCTCGATAGACTTGTACTGGTAGTACAGCAAATATAACCGGATCAACACTACATTCAGCCTGCCCTGTTCAGAGCGAACGATTAGCAGTCGATAAAGTGACGAATGTCCCCGATCAATTATTTTTGGATTCCTGTACTGGTCTGGCGGGCGGGGAAGGGAAGAGGGAAAAGAAAAATACAAAAAATTAGCCACCAGACCACATAACACGTAACTTTCTTAACAACACAATAATAGTTTACCATTATTATTTTTTTATATTAATAATAGTTAATAATATGATAATACATTGTCAAAAAAAGTTTTTATACCGGGCCCCTAGTTTTTCCCACCATTGATTCTGAAGTTAGTTATCGTGGATCCAATTTTTCTAGTCATGACTTGCCTTCAATTCTTTTTCGTATTACTAAAAATGGTCTTTATTAAGTAATTTATGTTTGTAAAATCCAATTTGATCCACATTAATTCAAATAGTATTTAATGCTCTATTAGTTGGCGTATTGGAAAGAATGCCAAAGATAATATTTTCTTTAAAAACTAACGATAACGACAATTTATAAAAGGATCCTAAGTGAATCATTCCAATTTCACCACTTTTTTGCAATTAAAAAAATAAATGTGTTATAGTTCCTCAGTTTCTTTACAGAAGTGACATAGGTTATTTTCAGACATTATTTCATAATTAAAGAGATGAGTTTGTCCCCCAAAATTATATTTGTAATGCGGTATTGAAACATTTAATTTTGGCGTGTCGGAAAGAGTCTGAAAAGGGAGATCGGTAAACTCCAACCATCTTACATCGGAATCAAAGTATTCAGTTACGCTTCCATTGTTTTTTAAAGCTTGGTTATCTTTGTAATGTTGATTGAATAACTGACTATATTTTTGCATCCTGTTTTATCATTCAAATATTATATTTGCATGAGATGAGAAGGGGGGAAACGGGTATTGTAAATGATCATCTATGTCTGATTTTTCGGTAAGTATGCGAAAATTATTTTTAATGATGTACGTATATTTCAAAAAGTACCAAAAATCGATTGGAGTGTTAAATTGTTTCGACAAATCATTTCTTGTCAACCATTTCACCGGTTTACATTTAGGAACTCGTTAATAAACGAATGCCTTTTTCGTCTGCTTTAAAAAAAATTGTTGTTATCTATTTTTATATCATTCATTTTCTCCCTATCATGGGTTTTAGCCATACGTACCACTATCAATTTTTGCCTATGTTTTAAACAAAGCCCAAGCATTCGCACGTCTTCCAAAAGGCGTTTGGCTGTGCAAGGATGCTTGATCTTAGGTTAGCTCTTCCCGTTAACATTAAATTCATATTATTAGTTATCCCCATGCACTTCTGGAATATTCGAGTTACATTATCATCAAGTGTATTATTTAAAATACGTCTATCCATTTTATTTTTAAAGAGGGCAAAAAGCATTCTCATATTAACCATTTTTGGTACCACCTTCTTGTACATATTTTCCATTGCTTACGTTTAGTTATCATGTTTTGAGTTCCAAATAAATTATATTAGCTGGTTTAGTTCTCGCAATAGAACATCCGCCGGGTCAGGAAGAGAGAGTACTAAATGATTAAATTGTGGAAGGATAAGGACTTTAGACTGTAATCCTTCCCAGCACAGTTATATTTCCTTTTTTTCCAAAAAAGATAAAAAAAATAAAAAAAATAAAAAAAATACTTCTTAAAATTAAATTAGAAACTTCTTTTAACTGTAAGGAAAAATCAACACCCAAACAGGTTGTGTAAAAAAAAAAAAACAAAAACCGCACCCTCGGTGACCCCAGATAGCTGTTTTTTTCCTTGTGTAATACGGTAACTGCTATACTACTGCTACCAATCCATATAACCTTTGTTTTGCTTCGTTTATTTTCATACCAGATATTAACTAATATTGATCCAGTATATGAATTGCAGATTTTAGAGATTCATCAGATCCATCAGAGATACTGTTGATCGTCAGCATATTGGGTTAGTTTTGCTTCAAAGAACCTGCTAAATTTAAATACTTTACTAAATGTATTTCTGCCTTATCATTATAGATAATATTTGCGCAGAGAAGAAAATATATGGCGAGAGGGTTCGCCCTGGCTACATACTCGTTTAATTTCAAATTTTGCGGGAAAGGTGACCGTTAACAAGAACTGAAGAGAGTCTATCATGGATAAATAATGTATCCATCTTTTTTAATGAAGATCCAAATTAAAAAACATTCCAAACACACTTTGAAAATGAAAATCATGAGAAACTGAATCAAAAGTTTTTCAAAGTTAAAGCAAAAGAATACAAGGAATTTTTCTGTTCAGTTTAATGAGAGTATTATCATAAAATTTTCTTTATATTGCACCTATGTATCTACGGACATACAATCTTGGATCTTCGTGAATAAGGTTAGGTAGTAACCGGCTGTATTCAGGGGAAATAGAACGGAGGCAAGTTTATATATAAAATTAAGCAAGATGATGGGCGCCAGTCCGCCAGTTTTCAAGTATTGTCTAGATTTTTCACCTTTGGAATCAGGGTGTTATTCCTAAATATCTGGGAGGATGACAATTTCATGTATCAAAAGCGTAATGTTAATGGATCTAATAAAAAGTACGGTTATGTCTTTCCAGAAGCATTTAAAAAACTCACTGTAAAGCCATCTGATCCAGGACCTTTTGCATGTTTCATCGTTTTCAGTGTTTGCAAGACTTCGTCATATTGTAGCTTAACATCTAGGGTTTTGATTGACTATTATTAAGGCTTTATTTAATTTTGTTTTTATATAATCAATAAAAGTTAAATCTATCATATCGTCTTTATTACGGATTAAGTTTTCAGAATATTTTGTTGTTTCTCCAATAATATGGTTTGACTCTTTTTAATCCATTATCTAAGGTAAGCGATTTGATTGTTTTTATTCAATTGCTTATTTTTTTCGAAGATTGAGGAAAAAAAAAATGTGTTGGCTTTTCGCCATTTTCAATTAAATTGCTTTGCTCTGATCATTTGTCCCTCAATTTTATATTCTCAATGTATTAAGTGATCTGGTTTTTTTCAGCTCATTATTGAAAGATTAGGGTTTGATTAGTTTGTAAAAAGTCTAGCTGTTTAATTCTCTTCCAAAAACTCTTTTTCATTTTTAACATATTATTTTTTTTCTTATAGCATAGGAGATAGTAAGTGCTCTAATTTTCATACAATAAACCTCAAAACATCTGATTCATCAATTTGAAATTGAATATCACTTATCGGGATCTGATCTATAGAATTTAGGTTGTAAGGGGAAGCTGCATATTGAATTTTACATCCTTTAATTTTTTCTTTGATCAATTTAATGTATTCTGTATCAGATAAAAGGGGAATTATGAAATTTCCATATCCTCTGCCCCTATTGTTATTTTGGATCCAGATGTATCCAGAATTATAGAATGATCTGTTCTATATCCAGGTTCAATTTCAACAGGGTCATAATTGACGACAATTCTTTGGATATAAGGAAAAAATCTAATCTTGCCTGTTTTATGGATGATTCTGCGCCCGGTGAAACGTGTAATTTTAGGGTTTTTCATTCTCCAAAGGATCACTAATTATATCTTTTTTCAAAATAAAAAACTTTATTCTTGCTTTTGGATTATTAACATGTAAATAATATAATTATCCAGACCTGATTTTGTGTTAAATTCCAGCCCCGACTATAATATTATGTGGGTTATCAAATTGTTTTAGAATATTAAATACTTTGTCAAAAAAGGGGGGTCTTCATTCGGCCCATAAAGAGACAAAGTAAATTTAAAACTACTTACTATCACATCTAGAGCTAACCCATTTCCACTGTTAATCTTTTCTTACTGGTATGCACTGGATATTCAATATTGTTATTAAAAAAGGATAACGGTTACCTCGAGACTGAGATGTGAGTACTATAAACATTCTCCATTCCACGTAAAGAATTTCTTATTATTTAATCAATTCCAAATGCGTGTCCTGTAGACAATATTTGTATGCGGTGTATCTTCAAAAAAGTCTAATAAATCAGTTTCTTTTTTTACGGTCACCCAACCCTCTACAATTCATTGATAAGAGTTTAATGCATTCTGTCATAGCAGACATGTATGATAAATATTACATAAATAAGCAGCATCCATCCAGTGAAATTGTAAATCGACAGCATTAATACATAGGGCCGAATTATATAACAGGTGATACATTAAACAGAGATCAAACATAGCATAACATCAAAAATTGCAAAACAAGGTGTGTGACGAAATATCAGTACATGGTAAATTTTCTCATAAATAGAAAAAATAATATCCCAACAAGGAAGGAAAAAACAAGTATATTACAATGACAATTGAAAAAACAACATTCGAACCCCAGAAAGCAAAGATAAATACCCAGGCGAACCGTAATAATCACTCACATTTCACCCAAACCCAAAAATTACTTTACAGTGTCTTTTATTTGAAATCCGACACTAATGTACGTCAATAAAATTGGACATTGTCAATCATTTCCGAATTTTAATAAGTATCAGCCTAATCGTTATTTTGGTCCTCAATTTTCAATCATGTAAATGATTGTTACAAAAAATAGGTCACAAAAAAAAAAGGAATTACTTTTGCAATAAATTTTTCCTTCTTTTTAAATCAACAAAAAGTCAACCTTTATTGTATTTTTTATTCCAAATTCATCAAATGTAATGGATAAAATTAAACAAATATGTATTAAAATTAATTAACAAAAGATTCGTGACCCAAAACACCCCGCCCAAGCCATTGTGCGATTTTGTGAGATTCAGTGGCCCACGATGCATGGACACCAATCTGACCGGGAAGGAAATGAATGTCAGTATTATTCTGCACCACTTCCAAATTCGGCACCTTTAACATTGCGGTTTTATCTCGTTAACGTTGCCGAATCGTGGCTGTGGCAGAGGGGTCTCCGCATATTCGAAGGGGCATTATTTACGAAGGGTAAGTATTCCGAAATTTAACAGAAGGGTCATAATCCGAGGGTCATAATTCCGGAAAAAAACATAATAAGGGTTCATTATTCGAAAAAACATAAGGTCATTAATCGAAAAAAACCCACAAAGGGTCTTTTTTTCCGAAGGTCATTATTCCGAAATTTAGACGAACGATCATTTTCCGAAGGGTCATCACTCCGAAAATAACACATGAAGGACCATTACTCCGAAAATAACATAAGGGTCATCACTCCGAAAATATCATCAGGGTCATCACTCCGAAAATAACATAAGGGTCAGTACTCCGACACTAACTTAAGGGTCATCACTCCGAAAAGAACAGAAGGGTCCTTAATCCGAAAAAGAAACATAAGGGTCATCACTCCGAAAATTAACATAAGGGTAATATTATCGAGAAAATAACATAGGGTCATCACTCCGAAAAATAACAAGGGTCATACTCCGAAAAACATAAGGTATCACCTCGAAAATAAACATAAGGGTATTAATCCGAACAAATAACATAAGGGTCATACTCCGAAAATAACAAAGGGTCGTCACTCCGAAAACGAACCAATAACATAAGGTCATTACTCCGAAAATAAACCATAAGCGACGTCATACCCAAAAATAACAATAAGGGTCAGTATTCCGTGAAAAGAAGAATAAAGAAAAACATATGGAAGAAGATTGATATGGCTCTGGTTATATATAAGTTGTACGAATAGGCGGCGTGACTTTGTTTTAGTTTTACGGTACTTTAAAGTGCGCAATCGCAGAGGCGTAACGTTGCAGGCCAGTAGACGGGGACTTCTGGGTCCCTTCCCTTCTCAAGTATTTGCTGACACTATCCCTAACCCTATACAAACTTCACCCCGACCCACTCACAGTAAAAGAAGAGTATCTTTAAAGGTAGGGGACCCGATTTTCAAATGGTTTAAAATGTTTTAATAACACATGTGAAGAACGGTCACCCAAACCCCATAATTCTGAAGTTGGCTTGATTGCTCAACCAGCATTGCTTGGAACCAAACGTGTGTCTGAAAATGGCCAATAGGAAACTACGTGATTGATTTCACCCACACCCCACACCCACACCCACACGCCTACAGTCGCTCCAGGCCCCTATCCACGCACACCACACTCACACCTACGTGTATTGATGTTGTAAATTTTAAATGTCGCAACTTTTCAATAATCATACTTAAGTTTAGGCTAAAATTCATGTATTACAGTCATCAATAAACTATAAATATCGATTATTTGTGTTGACATTTTTTAGAAGAACACCGTTCTTAGCTGAGCTACCAATCCCTGTGTGTCTATCGTGTTTTTTTATTTTTTTTTAAATAACAAAAAACCTATGGTAAACAAAAGCGTTAGGAACGATTATAGAAAACTATAGAAAAAATTTTCTAATACATTATTTTAATTTATTATGATATGTGAAGCACCATGACACAGGTTAGTCAAAGCATTAACTTATAATCACATAGGGTTTCAAACCCGTCTTCGTTGGTGATCATACTCTATCAGATCGGTCGCTAATTTAACCAACATTAACAGCCCAACGTGGGTAAATTGTTACTCATTTTGTTTGGGTATTGAAATTATTTTAAGCATATTTTGGGCCACGAATTTTGCGTCCGATGGTTTGCTAAAAATATACCTAACCACTTGCTAAATTACTATAAATTTTTGCTGCACCATTTTAAAAGTTGTTTAAAATTTTTTACCAACAGTTCTGAGAGTGTAGCACATGGGAGCCTATAGCACATGTTCGTTCGGGCAACGCGCAACCCTTACTTTGCGGAGAAGAAAACAAGGATGTATTAAATGTTATCATTTTTTAAGGCGAATGTACAAGGAAAATTTGAACACATATATCATTTTTAGCATTTCAAGGATAGACCACTGAGTGAAAAAACCTTAGAAATTAATTTTCTCAAAAGTTTGCATGGTGTGTTTAAAATATAATCAAGCTTTTAGAGGGCGATGTTTATTTTGGTGTCATTTTGATTTGGGTTCAGTCA
Source organism: Ophioderma brevispina (assembly GCA_023653785.1). NCBI lineage: Eukaryota > Metazoa > Echinodermata > Ophiuroidea > Amphilepidida > Ophiodermatidae > Ophioderma > Ophioderma brevispina. Next base: position 2,106 of record JAMKCH010038217.1, on the reverse strand, counting down.
CTGTGTCAATTTTTAACGAAAAACCTCCGAAACACATTAATATCGATGATTTGGCCACTTGCAGCAATACTAGCATTCGACAGTCGCTTGGCATTGTTACCATTTCACATGGGTGCAGTTGGTGAAAGTGGCCAAATTACAATTTTGAGCGTCTCGGTAAAATGACACGTTTTCGGAACCCAAAGTCCAAAGGACACCAAAGAGAAAAAGCGGCGGGAAGCCGGGGGAGCTCGAGAGACAAGCGGGCAAACAGGGGTAGGGAAAAAGAACGGTGAGGGCAGGAGAGAGGGGGCGGGAGGGAGGGAGGCCGGCGGGCAGACAGGAAGGGGCGGGAAGGAGGGAAGGCAAGGTCAGGACGGCGGGAAGGCAAGTGACGGAGGGAAAGGAAGGAGGGGAAAGGCAGAAGGAAGGAGGGAAGGAAGGAAGAAGGTATGGGCAGGAAGGAAGGAGGGAAGGAGACAGGAGGGACCGTGGACGGAAAGACGGAGGAAGGAAGGATAGGAGGGAAGGTAGGGCAGGAGGGAGGGAGGAGGGAGGGAAGGCAGAGGAAGGACGAGGGAGGAGAGGGAAGGGGGAAGGAAGAAAGAGGGGACAGGAAGGAGGGAAGGGGAGGGAGGAGAGGATAGGAAGGAAGGGACGGGAAATGGAAGGAAGGAGGGAAGGAAGGAAGGAGGGAAGGTAAGGAAGGGGAAGAAGGAGGGAAGGAAGGAAGGGACGTCCTCTCTATCTATTCTAACTCACCCACCAGGCCTCCCCATGAAACCTTTCGTATGCACTCCGACCTTTGCATCTCACCCCTTCTAAGATATTTACTGCACTTGTGGTTAGGTAACATTACTTGACTTACTGATTACGTTTATACTTACTTCTTCACATCCTGATGTCCGTGTTCCTTCCTTCTTTCCTTCCTCCTTCTGCCGTTAAGTCCAAGGCTGGGATCCCAATTCCAATTACAAAATCGTTATTTTAGGAGTAATACGCATTTTTAGCATTCTCGTAGCAGGTATACATCCTAGACAATTACCAAACGTAACTTGCCAAAATATCAAATTTTGAAAATTGGGGGCTCTCTTTCAAACAATGTGCCATTATGCTTTAAGGTTTTATACATTGCACGTGATAATGACCTTCACGCTGGAGGGGGCGCTGAAAAATAAATTTGGTCGAATAGTTTTGTCCACTTTCTCATTGTTTATACAAAATGATTGAAATTTTAATGCAATAGATGTGCAATGCAAAGTTCACTTGCAAATTTACTTTAGAGTCTTCATCTGCTTCTAAAAAATTAAGACTTCGAATGCCCTGAGATAGGACCATTTTTATCCTAATATCTCGCACAACACACCTGGAACACAAATATAGAACAAGAGTGGGAGAGCAGTGCGATGGAATGTGTGATATATTTTAATCTTGGCAATAACAAATGCAAACAGATCAATAAATATATACATTACATAAAGAACAACTGTTCACTAAAGGTAATAGCCGAGTTTTACGACATTCGTGCAAAATAAAATACGGCTAAGGCGAGCCGAAGCCGTAGATTTATAACGAACCTTGGACATCTCTCGTAGGAGAGCGTGGCCTAGCGGTTTGGGGTGCTTGCCTCTGGCGCAAATTTACCATCAAAATTTCAGGGTTCGAATCCCGGTGGGGTCCGTGGCACTTGCGTGGGATAGGCGGGTATATAAATTATGGATTTGCTCTGTATACCAGCTATTGATGAAACAGGAATACACGCATCTCCTCCATGGTTCAATTGGAATTGGCAAATGGATTAATGAAGATCCCGTTCCTTACGGAGGGGACGTTAAGCGTCGGTCCCGTGCGTGTACAGAGAAGTCACAACTGAACATGTAAATAGCAGTCAGTGTCGGAATAAGAGTAGGGTGAAACCCTGACTGTTCCCAATCCGCCCAGCCTCAAACAGCGGGCCATGTTAGGAGCGTCCGTATTCATGGATTACATGCGACCCCGGATCAGCACACTAGTCTGAACAAATCCTGGACACCACACAAGCCATTACCAATGATTGTGGATACGAGAAAAATCAAACAAACCAGGGCACGTCACCCCATTTTGGATAGGGGGAGGGGGTCCTAGTTA
>JAMKCH010038216.1:0-14718 GCA_023653785.1 Ophioderma brevispina | reverse complement strand
GTTGAAAATTGAATGTTCTGTTATTATTGTTTTTAATCAGCGTTTCATGATATGTACTTTATGTGAATTTGCTCTCTCTCGCCTTTGGCATACGTTGGTGTTTGGTGTGCCGCTCGCTCTTTGAGCATTTGTGGCTCCTCAGTAATATTTTGGTTGTCTATAAAATACTTGGTGTATGTATGAGTATGTATGGATGTATGTATTAGTAGTATGTATGTATGTATGTATGTAGTAGTAGTATGTATGTATGTAGTATGATTACTACTAGAGAGATACATTGTGGAGTATTTTTGGTTATAAAGAGACATTGTGGGAGATTTTTTTAATTGTTGGGTGTATTTTTTCTTCATTGTGGGGAGTAATTTTTAAGAATTTACTATGTTACGAAGTGTCCATAACGGAAATAAATGTAATCTGAGTATTTAGGTTTATTCCAGTAAAAGAGTAGATAGGGTGAGAAGTGTAGAAAAAGAGGATTTTTCTAGTTAGTAACTATATTGGCCTGCGGCCGCAATCCTCTTGGCTAAGAAAAGTGAGTAAAATGAGAAAGGAAGAAAAACTCTAAAAAAAATGAAAAAAAAAAAACTGAAAAAATTGAAAAAAAAAAAAAAAAAAATCTTTAAAAATGTCTAAAAAAGTGTCTTTTTAAGAGAAACATCTCAAAACTATATAGATTTGAAAATCTCCTTAATATAGTTTTGAAAAAGTGTATTTTTCTGAAAAAAATGTCTAAAAAAGGTCTTTTTAAGAGATTTTCGGGAAACTCCACAATGTAGCTCTTGTAAGGAATAATGTAGTATGTATGTTGTTATGTGTTGTATGATGTCTGTATGTATGTATGTATGTATGTATGTACTTACAGAGATACATTGTGGGAGGGGAGTATTTTCTGGTATTAAAGAGACAGGTGTTTGTGGGAGTATTTTACCATTGTTGGGTGTATTTTTTCTCATTGGGGAGTATTTTTAAAGAGTTACTATTTTACGGATTGTCTTAACGGAATAAACTGTCAATCTAGTATTGAGTTTATTACGTAAGAGAGTAGAAAAGAGGGTTTTTCTAGTTTTTAGATAACTATATAGGCCTGCGGCCGCAATCCTCTTGGCCTAAGAGAAAAGTGAGAAGGGGGGACAAAACTCCCTAAAAAAAAATGACAAAAAAAAACTGAAACAAATTGAAAAATCTTTTAAAACATGTCTAAAAAAGTTGTCTTTTTAAGGAAAAAAAATCTAAAAACTATAATGGTTTTTAAATCTTCTTGATATAGTGTTTGAAAAAAAAAAAAAGTATATTTTTCTGAAAACATGTCATAAAAAAAGTGTCTTTTTAAGAGCTTTTTCAGTGAAACTCCCAAAATGTAGCTCTTGTAAGCATAGATGTAGTCGGTAGGTATGTATGTTGTATGCTTTCTAGAAATGGATGCAGGTAATTCAAGCTTTTTTTCTTCAATTTACAGACATTTAATCAAAATAATGTCATTACAGTTTACAAAACCGAACAAACAAAGCTGAAGTACTTTTAAGCGTTTTAATTTAAAAACGACTTAAAGCTGGTGAAATTGTTATACCGGTGTGGCAGGAGATATAGTACCCCGGGCTCACACAGTCCGGGAACAATGGTGAACAATAGGGAAATCGATTTAGTTGACTCTTCACGAACATTAGTTCACGCTTTATTCCGTTGTACGTATATGGGAGCCCGGACTATGCTACCTGCCGGACATGATCACTTTCACACCGGTTCAACAAATTGAAGACATTAAATGTTTTACACAAATTAATTCATTTGCACAGAACTCAATATCGCTTTGAAGAAGCAATAACGCGCGAAGCGAAAATTGCATAATTACCTTTATTCTCGTGTCAACAAAGCTTGAGGAAGTTATTTTAAATGACCCAGGATAGATAATTTTGAAATTAATAAACGTGGAAATCGGCCTTTGCTTTTTTTTTAAATTGCATTGGCTTTAGTACTTTGGAGCGTCGGCTACTATAGTAGCAAAATACATAGGGTTACTTGTTCTACTGTAAGGTGTTTACTGTGGAGTATCTTGTGTGACATGACGTACCGGCGTAACCAAAATTAATGTTTATTAACTGCGATAATCTTTTTGTAAATAATTGACTACATCAAACTGAATTATTGACATTTTCAAGTGTATATCTTATTTAGGATTAGCTTAATGGTCTAATATGTGTAGATAAAAATACGTTCAACTATATGACTGAAATATTGGAATACAATACATCGTTATCATAAACAGAACGGACAGCGGAATGGAACGCATTATTGATACTGTTGGGGAAGTACTTAAGAACACACTTGAACACACTTGGTATACTTAAAAAGGGCAATAAGAACCATGTCAAACAGTTCAATTATAGAAGGTCAACACGGACCATTATTTCGAACTTCAATCTCTTAACTCTTGAAGATATAATATACTCTGCAATGGGGTAGTTTTCATGTTCAAATACTCTATATAACGAACTCCATAAGTCATTCAATGCAGATTATAAACGTTCATGACATACATACTATTAAACAAGATAATACTAATCATCTCAATTTAACAAAGAATAAAAAATCGTTTTCTGCCCACTCTATTCGGCGAGAGGGCAAGTGTTGGAACTCTTATGGAAATACAATAACAAAATACAAACTTTGCCGCAGGCAATTTTTAAACAAAAATTGTGGTGAAATAGAGTAATTTCTCTGGTTGCATTTGCTATGGCTTGCTTGATTCTTATTTTGGAAATTGCTTCAAATGTGTTCTTCATACTTTTTCTTCTTTCTTTTAATTTTTTATTTTCATCTTAATTTTAATCTAACTGTATTAGGTAACGCTAGCCTGCAGGGGAATCGCGCCTACTGGCTTCGCCCTTCCTCCTCCCAAATATTTTCTTCTTTGATGTTATTTGTTTTGTCAATTACATATTATTGATATTTCTGAAATAAATGAACTGAACCTGACAAGTGAAAAAACACCATATATTCAGATATGACATGACATTATAAAAAGGAGTTTGATACCAAAATTACGATACACTAGCCGAAGCCATTACCCAATTTCACACAAGATGAATAGGAAGCCTCATATTCCTGTGAGTCCCAAGATCGATCGACAGATAGATTAAAAAGTACCGATAAGGTAACATTGTTGTACATCCATTCTTCCATACTGTTCATTTTCTTTTTTCAAAATTAATTAATTATTCGATGATGGAGGTCTGATGACTGGCAAAATCTCAGCTCTAAGTATTTCTATAAAGCCCCAAACAGCACATCAACATAGATTTCGATACAAATGTATTTTAAACTCCTAATGCGCATCATTCAAAGATCAGCTTCTTAGAACATTTCTTGGTTTCATGATAACCGTTTTATTTTATATTTACAATTTTGGTGTTGTCAACCCGCGGTGGTAGGCACTATTTATATGTATAATTGTATTTATAAGGTATAGAGCAAACATGAACAGATATTAAGCAGGTTTCAAAATTCTCTCCGTTAATAAAATGCCAAAGGTTATTAACAAAACCACTTGTATGCGGTAAACATTCGGCATACAAAACACAGTTTCAAAAGGAGGGTATGTAATATATAACACAAACTAAAACGAATGGGTCTGAGAGACTTAGGGCATGGGTGAACGATTGTGTTTGCTATTGGCCCTTCACTGTATCTGTCAAAAACTGGTTCCAAGGCCTTTGCGAACCATGTACTGAACAAAACAACGAAATGATTTGTAAACGAATTTCTTTTCAAGAATGGGGGTGGGACGCAATTGATCCAAGTTTTGATTAGAAGCTTGCTGGTGAAATGAAAAATGTTAAGTGAGAGAGAGAAAGTAAAACGATCGATGTTCTGCATTTCCTATTTAAAAATTTATTTGGATAGGTTATTGATGATGATAGCCAAAACCAGTGATTATTCCCGTTTTAATGAAGCTGTTTTCTATTATTATCCTAAATGCCGTGAATTGGTTGGTGGTACCCGTTATCCACAATGAGTTAAAATATGCTCATCCACCAATGACACAGTTCAGTGGTTGTACTGTACAATACCATTGACCATGAACTGATCTGGGTGATCTTGGTATCTATATAATACCCCCAAACCAGGGGGGTGTTTTTTCTAAATACCTTGGTGAATGAAAGCTACTGAAACTGTGCCAAGGGAATTCGAAATATTACTAGTTAGAGGGATACTCCTGGCACAAAAAGTATCTCGGCAGGGTTCGACAGTATGTGCCAAAGTCAGATTTTCCGTTTTGAAAGTTTCGAAATTAACATTTTGTTGCCTATGGCTTGCTCTTTCATTTAACACCTTGCTTGTAAAAAAGTGATGCAAAAATGGCTGAGATTGAGCGCCCGAAAGACGCAAATCCCCAAAACCAAAAGTGAAGTTTTGGATTTTTCAATGGTCCTTGTGTGGTATAACGCAATAATAACGGTGTGGTAGTGATTGTACACAGAGGTTTTCCGACTGACTTGAAGCGAGAACGCCTACTTGCAATATGGATTGTGGTCCGCGTGTTCGCGTCCCAGTACACACTGCATTGCCCCATTGAAAATTCAAAACTGCAAACTTGGGTTTGGGGGGTTTGCGTCTTTAGGCGTTCTATCTCAGCCATTTTACCCGCTTTTACAATCCAGCGCTATTTAATGAAGAGCAAGCCATACGCAGCAAAATGTATTTCTGAAAACTTTCAAAATGGTCTAACTTTGACACACTTACTGATCAAAAAAAATGCCGAGATACTTTTTGTGCCAGGTGTCGTTAGTAGGTAGCTTTCACAAAACATATTTCCTGTCCGAAGTTGTGAAATTCTCCAAGTGGCTCATAACAAATAATCTGTAAATTTTTTTGAGGACGATTGATGAATTTAATGATACATATGGAAATGTTTGCATAGAGTTCCATATCGGTTTGTTAAGGCGGCTTTGAAATATGCTTTATTGTAAAAACATATTTTAACCCATTACGTCTGGGATCATGACATGGATCTGGTAATTTTAAATTCAATTAGAAGAACATGTCCTTGTGAACTCAGAGTAAATCATGCTTAATTTTGGAAAATATTTTAAAAAGGGGGGGGTTTTAATGAGACCTATAATTTACCATTTTGACGCAAAACAGCACGTTTAATGTTGAATATTTTATTTGTTTTAGTGCGGATTGGGTTATCAGACAGAGGATATATTGATAAACAGGGACTTCTTAATACAGGGCAAATATAAAAATTCGTATCCCGTAGTATAGACGGTGTCCGAGGAATAATGACTGCAATTGTAAGGTTGTTCATCTTCGCGTCGTCTAGAGTATGAGCAAATGGGGTAGGGAAAATGGGGGTTAGGGGAAATAAGCTTTCACTTGAAATGTCTCTCTTAAAGAGCAACATTGAAATGTCAAAGAATATTGTATAAGGTGATTTGGTTGAAACCCTGCTTACTTTTAACATGTGAAATTATGTATGTCAATGTTCATTAAAAGGACAAGAAAGAAAGATATCATGTAGGAACAAGAGAACAGCATAACCCTTATCAACCAATTGTGAAATAAACAAAATTTACACTCATTCAAAGCTTGCGGATGTTTATGGCAATAGACGGTTATCCGACAACCTGGCAATTTTAGATTGTTGATGTGGAACACGGTCGCCGGTCTTGTTGCCTTTAGTTAGCGGTCATTTTTTTCGCGATCCTTTAGACTCGAAAAAGCGAGCAGATTGAGAGCGTTGCGTGACGGTGTACACCAATGTTTCACCCCGTCAACGGAGGTTTAGGGGCAAAAAGGATTGAAAACAAGAACGAAAAAGAAAAGAAACTCTGACAAACGCCCTGGAAATTTACGCACTGCGGGTCCTCCACTTGTAATGGAGTCTACTTTTAAATGGAACTTGTCTTTAAGTGAGACGAGAGAAACGCCTTTTAGAAAGGTAGCGTCACCCGGGCACTTGTTTCTACCTAGTTCGTGTTTTGGTTGAAAAAATAAAATTCCCATAAGCCGCCACTCATTTAAAAAAAATTGAAATAAAAAAAAGAAATTCGGGAAAAATGGGGTTTAAGCAATAAATTGTGTTAAAATTAGGGGTTTCAACCTATACAATACAAACGGCATTTGATGTAGCGCCTTCTCAAACAAGGTCAAAGCGCTTTACAAAATAGAGAGTAATTACTATTTAGCCTAAAACATAGTAATACAACAGGTATTGTAAAAGATGAACCATGAGATAAGTACTTAACATCAAACTATAAAATAAAAAAGAAAACAGCTGCACAATTAAATATCATGTGAGGCAATAACAAAAAACTAATTTAAGCACACGATCAACTCTTAGGAAATAGATGAAATTTTAGAGCTTTCTAAAAAGTGACAATGGACTTGGAGTGGCGAACAGAGATAGGCAAAGAGTTCCATAGGCTAGGGGCCGCATTGCTGAAAGCCCTGTCACCCACTGACCTTTTTGTGCGGGAAACAGTGAGGAGCGTTGAGTTAATCGTGTTATGTTTCGCCCCTCATAATATTTTACCCTGGCGCCGCCCCCGAGTACAATGTACTCGAACCATATTTTTTTCTCTGCATATTTCTGGGGTGCAAATTTGGAACGTGAAAATAATACTCTGTGCGTACATTTCCAGTACACTGTTGGGTACTCTTTCTCTTTACTTCTTGAGGTGCTAATTTGGAAACATAACGTAGTACTTTTCAAGTACATTTCTAGTATAATTTTAGATCGAGAACACCTAGAGTGCAACGAGCAATGGTGTTGCTGGGAAATTTTAATTATGCGTTTTGGTGATCTGCCTATGAAATGTTAGAGGTAAGCAGTTATAATAGAAGCAAACAATAACAAAATCAAACATTTTCTACTAAAATTTCAGACGTTCCAAATATAAATGTTAACACCAAGGTTTGGTGCTAATTAACATCAGAGGGTACGGTCCCGTATTGATTCCAAGAGTGTGTTAAATTAACACCAGTATTGTTAATTTGGCACTGGCAGTGTTAAAAAAATAATGAACACCGACATGCCGCGTAAAATTAACACCAAGCAGTGTCATATCATACATTGTAACACCAAAATTCAAAATGGCGGACACATTCAGGGTCAAGTTTTGCCTTTTTTTACTCACTCTGTGCAACGTTTAAAATGCTTCATGCAAGTTTAGTGGGTGACTGTAGTGCACAGATCTCATGTGAGGGTGCAAACCTGGAAGGAACTGTGGAATTTTGTTAAACAGTTCTTATTCATTGATAATCAAAACATTGATGGAAGTACTTCGCCACACCCTCTTTCCTGGCCCCCAGTTTGGAGTTCAAGGTTCACACAGATGGTAAACATTTTAAAATGCTCCGATTGTGTTGAAAAGCACACCATGATGTTTGTCTGGTTACAACTATGCCAAAAAGGTGTAAGTTTATACTACCTATGGCTTATGTTTGGAATTATTGGGTACAAAACTGTTAAAATGGTGAAAGTTCAATTTTGGTTTGTACAGGGTCAAAAATTAAAAGTTGCTTTCCAATTTTGGTAAATCGTGGTTCAAGTTGTTGATTCAGCTCAGCGAATGAAATAAGGATAGTTTTGACAATCTTAAGTGTTGTATTAAATCAATATTAGCACCCGGGGGGGGGGCGGGCCAACATAGCGTCTTTTTGCCGTTCCCTAGGTTAGAAAACGGTAATCACAACTTGACAAATATTCTAAAGTCGAAAAGCATCTGGCACAACAAGTATCTCGGCATGATTTTCAATCAGTACTGTGCCAAAGGCACACCGTTTGAAATTTTTTTGAAATATGCATTTTGTTGCCTAGGTCTTACTCTTCATTTAACACCTCACTTCTAAAAAAGCGTGCAAAAATGGTGAGAATAGAGCGCCGCAGGACGGCGCAAACCCCCCAAACCAAAAGTTGCAGTTTTTGGATTTTTCAATGTCAACTGGTGTTATAAAACAAGCACTAATACGTGTGTCTTTGAATTTTACCAAAGAGGTTTTCGACTGAATTAGCGATAAAGCCTACTTGCAATAATTGTATGTGGTACACGTGTCGTGTCCCAGTACACTGCAATGCCCATTGAAAAATCGCAAACTAGCAACCTTTGGTTTTGGGGGTTGACGTCTTTTCGGGCGTTCTCTCTCCAGCCATTTCTGGCACGCTTTTTACAAGCCAGGTATTAAATGAAAGCAGACCTGACAATACAATTTATATTTCGAAAACTTTCAGTGGTAGGACTTTAGCACAATACTGATCGAAAACATGCCGAGATACTTTTTTTGCCATGGTGTATTTTTAATATCAATATTTTCCACTCAAAATCCGTTGGAGTTGAGATCAACTCAGTGTAATATTTGTTTTTGGTATGATTACGTTACAACGGGATCCATTTTGAACGAGGCTTGCTTGACCCCACGTTCAATCGCAGGGGTCTCGCTATTATACTGCGGACGGGCTGCGGACCATGTACCAGGTAGCCTATGCACGGGCCTATGCACCACCGTGGAATGATTCTGTGGACTTGTTGGAATCAATCCCTCATGTCCGGTCCTTTTAAAAAAAAAGATTTGAATGATATAGTCCCTCAATCTATGAAAAATACTGGGTACACCTGGACCAAAATTGCTACAAGATGTTTTCTTTGCTGCAACTAGCATAAAAGATCTCCCAAACAACATATCAAAAGTGAAAAAGGGAAGCCTGGCCAAGACATGGTAATTTGCATTAATCTTACGTGGACGTATACGCCCATAAATTTCGACAGAGGGTATAATGCAATGTTTAGAGAGATTTTCCATTTTTTCGGTAGTATTTTGAACATGTTTTTGCATGGCTATGTCTTCAAGGTGTGTAGCACTTGCAATTATAGAGCCCTGGGAGCTAGTCTCGCACACATTTTTAACACTCTAAGTACAAAAGGTTTGAGTGATTAAATATGTTGACAGACTGAATGGAACCCCTGAAACGTGTATTCTTAAGGTTGCCGCCAGTGGTGCCTAAGGAGAGGGGGGGCCAAAACAAGTTTGTACAGGTGTCCACATTTTGTAATTGAATCCAATCATTTTGAAAAGCACACGACCATGTTATGTGTCTAACCACAAGCTTCAGAAAATGTAGAGTTTGTAATATGCTACACAGCCTAATTTTCATTGTTCAGGGGTCAAATTTTTAAATTTGCTCCGATTTGGATAAAATGGTGCAAATTATTGGTGGAGGTCCTAGGATTAAAATAAGGAATAGTATCTGACTTCTTAAAAATGCTAGTTTCCGTGTAGGGGGCACAGAAGGTCAACGTCCATTGCATTCAATGGGGCTGATCTTGTTACCCCCCCTACTGTTCGTAGCAACAAGCATTTGAGACACTCAAACTATTCCTTATTTATATCCTATGAGCTCACCAATAATTTGCACATTTTTTATCCAAATCGGAGCATTTTTAAATTTGACCGGCCTGTAACAACTGAAATTGACCCTTTTAATTTGATTTTTGCTGTTTTTTAGGCCTATAACTCTGAAACTTTAGGGTGTACATGACACTATACCTTTCTTATCCTTATGTGAGACCACTACATGTGTGCTTTTCACATGATTGGATCAATTTAGAAAATTTGACCCCTGTACAAACTTTGTTTTGGGGGCCCCCTCTCCTTAAGGCCCACTTGCGGCACGTAAGAATCACGTTTCATGCATCCCTGTCAGTCTGTCCCAACTATTTATCCACAAAACCTTTTGTACTTGAGATGTGTTCCAAATGTGTCTAGCTCCTGTGTTAATTATTAAAGTGGAAAAGTGATAGTCGTTATTCAAGATGGCCGCAATTTTTCCTCTCCCGCCAAAATTAATCTTGCGTCTAGATGATTTCAGACTGTCATCGGGATGGGAGATCTTTATTAGCAAAATTAATTATCAAGAGTATTAAATTGAAATTAGGGTCTTTCCCTTCCTTCCTGGCTCCTTTACTATACAAGGTACCCAAAAATACGGGGTCCTTCGGTACACAAGCTGAATAAAAATTTGGTCCCTATCTAGATAAAAATTAAGAAGGGTTGGCCCAGTGGTATTAAACCTGAAGTTAAAATAGGACGTGCTTCTTTCCAGAGTTCAAATTGCCATTAAATTATAAAATTAAAAAAAGAAAAAACCTAAAAAATTATAAAATTGTTAAAATGTTAAAAAAAGCAAAAAACTAATAATTTTGATTTTGGGTGTTCAAATCTTTAAAAAAGTAACTAAAAGTGTGGAGAATTTCATGCAAACTTGCTGAAAAAAGGGATAGCAGGAAAGAAAAAATGGGGGTCATTGAGTATGTGAAAATTTTAAAAAGGGAGTTCATTTTGGTAATTAGCCTGGGTAATTGGTAGGACCAAGCAGCATAAAAGGCGGTCAAGCATCTAGACGTCACCAAAGTTCAGCATCTCACAGACCGTGACAGTATGTGCTGCAAAAGACTACTCCAAAGCATCATTTGAGAATGATGCAGATAAAGCAGCCTACATCTAAATGCCAAAGAGGGACGAATGGAATACGATGACCGTCAATGAGGAATGAGAATCATCACCTATCTGCCTATACACACGGTACCCAAATCAAAAAGGTGAGACCTCAAGTACCTCGGGTCCTACGTTGGACAGCAAGAGAAAAGACCTCAAGAAGTTAAAGAGCCGTGGCCTGGTCGCTATAATAGCATCGTCCCCATACTCCCAATATTTACCGGAAGTGGTCAACATTTTGGGTATTTGAAGAAAGCTACATTTTTCTCATTTACCCCTGTAAATCTTAGGCTAAAGGTATTTGGTTGGAGTGATAAGCGAAAATGTGACCCCATTTTGGTCGACCGATATTATTTTACACATATAGGCCTACAGATAAATCATGTTTTTAGCTCTCATCAGCGCAACCTTCTACGATGGGGTTTTGTAGGGGGCGAAGACCATTCTATCAAGATGAAAAACCTATCCGGTCGTCCTCTTTCAATATATTAAAAAATGACCAAATTATAGGCAAAAAATGGCACATATGTTTGTTATTGCAAATTAGCATGTCTTGCCATGTCCTTTGTTCTACCTTTTTGATAGGTTGTTCGGGAGGGTTTTTACAAGGGTTGTACAACAATTTACAGCAATGAAAAATATCTGTAGCCAATTTTGCTAGGTCCTACCGTAGATTGAGTGGACTTAATAGTTTTGCAGTACAATTATTTGCACCACCGACTAAAGCAAAGCAATTTAGATCGCCTCGGCTCCGTACGGGAATTCCCACTGGCCACTCACTGATCTATTTATAAAACGCGCACAGTTACTTCAACTTTCGTCACTGTTTCAGGCTCGTCCCAATGACTCGTTCGGCAGTTTTGCGCTATGAATGAAGCTTGGCCGCCACCGCCTGGAATTAGCACATTTTTGAGAGCGCCCCCCAATTTTCAAAATTTGATATTTTTTGCACAGCTATGTTGGTAATTGTCTTGAAAAAACTACACCTGAATCAGCCTGCGAACGAGAAGGGCCAAAATGCGTATTTAGCATAACATAGCGATTTTTTGTAGTAGATTGGGATCCTAGAATTGACTTAACGGCAGAGCTGGAAAGCTATGTTTATGTCCGTCCCATGATGAAATATGCCACACTCAAGAAATGAACTCTGATAACTTGACTTGCCCTAACCAATAAAACACCAAGATTCGTATCTACTTTCATGTCGCTATTTCCCGGCTATTTCCATATTGGAAGTTCGTTTCCAGCAGCCGTTGCATTATTAGCGTGATCCCGAGAGTAGTTATCTTGTTACAAAATTACTTCGTTTTCAACACATAGACATTGTAAGAGCTTACACCATTCACGGTATACGTTTACTATCCAGTTTACATGCAACCGTGTAAAAAGTCGCACATTTTTTGAAAAAATTGGGGCGCTCCTACAAAAAATGTGCAATATTGCTTTTAAACAAAAATGCGAATAAGTTCAACAGCTATTGCCAGCTATTGGATTCTATTGACCCTGTGACTTATTTTTGTTGGATACGTGAAAACTAAGCATAAACAGATAAGGCAAGCGATTCATTATTGCCAACCAAAATTGACTTTTCACTTTTTAAAGTTTTTACCCCCATTACTACTCCGAACTAAAGCCCTAGATAGTGTAAACTATACCTTTTGTGAATCCTTGTAACCAGGCAAATATCATGGTGTACTTTCAACAAATTTTTTCAAATTTTGACCCCCTGTATAACCCTAAACCCCAAGCTGGGGTCCATTAAGGGGTTGGAAAGTGCTTTCCATCCATTTTATGAATTAATAATGCCTAAGCAAAAATTCACAATTTTATCTATCCGGGCGCACACCTTTCACTCTGTACAGTCCCCTGCTAGTTTGAAGAGGGTACGACGATAAAGAACGAAAACCACTGATCTCTATACAATGGATTGGAAACCTGGGCTTCGTATTGGGCACTGACGGCCATATTGGCCATCCAAAAGAGCCCAAGCAGGTGTTAAGAGCCGGTCATTTATATACAAATCAAGCCAATCATTGAGTTCATTGTATTTGCGCGTATGGGATGGCATGTCTTCAAAACGTGCAACCCTGGATGCCAACTTTTGTTAAACAGCGTCTCTGTAATGCTATTTTGTTCGATAGACCAATATGTCCGCCCGTTGCTCCATTCATCTAATTTACAATTAATGTTGTGTAGCCCACAATCCCTTGTATAGAGATCAGTGACAAAACTTGTTGTTTTCGGCGGTCTAAACGCGTTTGTTGTTTGTTCTTAAACCCCTATCTAAGGGAATAAGAAATACGTTGTACCCTCACTCACTCGTCTGAGGGTTGGCAATAAAAAAATCAAATACCATCGGTAATGTCGTTGACCACTTTAGCCCTTTGATAAGTTTCAAACAAGAAACAATCATTGATAGAACGTACACACATAGAATAACGTTTTCCTTCCCCAGTTATTATACCCGGAATAATGAATACAAGTGAATTTGATACATATCGTAGAAACAACATTTCCATGTGAGTGTGTCACTCTTAAAACAGCTGCCGTCAACGTCCGGAATAAACCTTACGGGCAAAGAAAATAAAAATCAAAATATGGTAAGATAAATCAGTACATACATGTTTGCTATTTTTGAAAAAACGTAAAAAAAATAAAAAACGTTTTTTTTTACATTTGAAACATACAACATTTCTTGGCGGTTGATGACTTACATTAGTCTGGCCAGCATCTTATTAATGCCAGTTTAGAATCATAGCCGCTGAAGGCTGGCACTTTTCGACTGCAATGACGGGACCGCTAGTGCGTCCACCGAGCAATCAATAGCTTTGTATTTAACTTACTCACCTGACAATGAGTCTGTTTCACCAAACTACGCACAAATGCCTTTCTCCGGTGATGAGGTACACACCACACCATTTACGCTCCCAGAGAATCTCTAGTGCTGCGCCCCAATCCGTTTCGCATCGCTAATTGGTCGGCTATTCTTAGACATACGCTACATCATGGGACTCCGCAGCCACCCAGACGCTGTGTGTAAAGGCTCTGCCGATTATTAGATAACAAGGAATGAAAAAAACCCGGTTTCGCTGGTACCTTGCGATATCGCGAAAAACGACGAATCAGGTAGTCGATCTGATGTTAGAAATGGGTTTTTCCCTGACAAAAAAAGGACCAATAGCTCACTTATTTTTTGTAAGCACTGGAGTTGGGGTGTGGCCAGGGGCGTTATGCGCTACTCAATCGGGGGGGGACATTGGTAAATTTGTCTCAACCCACCTCAACCCCCTACAACCCCCCCCCCCCCCCCCCCCCGCTCTTGCAGAATTTTCGATCCGTCAGTTAAAAAAATGGAATATACCGGCGAGCGCAGCAAGCCGATAATATTTTAAATTGTTTGTGATTTTAACCCGGAACGTTTACATTTTCAGTAGAAATATGTCGAGGTCAAGTGGAGAGGGGCGAGACCAGCCCCTCTTAGGGAGGAGACCAAATCTCGAAAATGATTACTTGGCGGCCAAACGTAAAATTGGCGCCTGGAGAAAGCGCGAACACATGCAATATTCGCTTTCAAAAAACACATTGTTTCATGTAAATTTGAGAGAGACAATGCAAATTGATAGACCACAATTTTGAATTTTTTAAGTGTTTCACCTTATAATACTTACAGGTATGAAAAAGTCATTATAAAAAGAAAAAAATATAGGTGATGGTTTAGGTTTTGTTTTAAATAAATACATGTAAAGTGTTCATGGAGGGTTCATGTGTATTAAGCTGCCGCCTGTGGGTACGGCAGGGGGTGTCCCCCCGCCCGCGCGACGCGCGAAACCCTTCCAATGTTCACTTTCCAAAACACATGTCTTATGCAAATTTGAGTTAGAAACAATTTTGAATACGTTGGTTCACTATTAATTCTTCTAGATATGATACAGTCTTAAAATCTAGTTGATGGTTTAGGTTTTGTTGGAATATAAAAATGTTATGAAGGCGTTCATATCTCAAACGTGGCGAAGGGGGGGTTGTGGGGGCACCTCCCGCGCTTTCGTGCAGGAACCCCCCTGCGACAAGAATCACTTCCCAAAACCACATTTTTCTTATGCAAATTATAGAAACACAATTTGAAATTAACAATTGGCTCACTTTATAATGCGTCTAGATATGATCAACGATCTTAAAATCGCAGTTCGATTGATAGCCGTTTTGGAAATGTTACGTTGTAAACGC
>JAMKCH010038215.1:0-13937 GCA_023653785.1 Ophioderma brevispina | reverse complement strand
GCACTTTAGGTATAGTCTCCAGTCTCGTCGTGAAGAACGGTGCTCCCCAAGGTCATTATTATGTGTAATGTTTTTTCCCGTGGCGCCAATGGTGCGAGTTAAACGAAAACATTTGTTTTCGTTTGAGCGTGCGCCGGAATTGAGAACACTGTATTTTCGGGTGCGCGATGGCGCATTTGCATAATTGATTATGAGCGGGGTATTTGAGAAGTATGTGTATGTCCTGGGGGGTTTGGTTCCCCTCATTGACCGTTTTCACTGCAGGAACCGAGCTGGCGCGGCCTGATTTACTTTTTGTAAGTTGATTGTCTAACATGAATGCGGGTACCATTTTCTTTAGTTTTTTCAGTGTTAACTATCTATTTCATCAAGCAGATCCGGTGAGGGCGTCATGAAGTTTTGTCGGGGATGTATGGAGGGTAGGGCGCCGGCTTGGTACGTATAGTATTATCATTCCAGGGTGTTTTTCGGTATAGGCGAAGTTCTGCACGCCCTGATTCCAGGTAATGTGTATTGTAAGGAGGGCCCCTCGGCCTCGCAGGTCTCCAGTCTCGTCGTTAAGAACGTTGCCCCCAAGGTCAGTTTTTATGTGAAATGTTTTTCCTTTCCTTGGCGCAAATGTTGCGAGTTTTGAAACGAAAAACTTTGTTTTCGGTTGAGCGTGCGAGAATTAGAAAACAAAGAGGTATTTTTTATCTGTACGGCTATAGGCCTCGATAATAGATCGCGGATCATTGATTACAAACTTTCAATACACTTAAAGTGACAGGAGGATTTGTTAGGATACGAATTTCTCTCAAATTGAACAGATCAATGTAACCACCTACCAAAACGTTCCGAAGGTTTATTGACAAACAAGTACAAAAGAAAACAGCAAGTTTTTGTTTTGAACTTGCCTTCTATGCGTAATTGTCCCCATAAGACACCGTGCTTTGACTTTCTGTCGTGCACGACAAAGTACTAATCATCTATTATTACATAAAGACGCCCGTTTTGGCTTATTCACTTAGGTGTGATCTAATACATTGGAAGCTTCCAAATATGCAAAAACCCGGGTTCGAAAAAATTGGGGGCACTTCTTTCTGGAAATGTCCTCATGTCTCTCCCTAAGAGCTTATATGTCGCATCATATATCGAATCAGCACTCGATGAACAAAAACACAATCACCAAACTCACAAGGTTCGCTAATCATAAATGGAAAAAAAGTTCGATAGTCATAAATTGAAAAAGGGTTCACTAGTCCCACTTAACTTAACCTATACCCAACCTAATCTTTCACCTAAATCCTATATAACTCGCTAGTCATAAATTCAATTAACACAAACCCTAACTCTAACCCAAACACTAGACGGTCGCTTTTCCTGAAACGGTGCATTCCAGATATTTGTGTGGTGCTTTGGTTAATAAGACTTTTCAATAATGCTCTATTGGAACAAAACGGAATATTTTGATAGGAGCCGTTGAGCGTCATTTGGGCATATATAGTTTGCAATGCTTTCCGTTGTCTTGTCTATGAGATATTTGCCTTAACATCGAAAAATAGGAAAATTAATGTTCGAAACACAACATCAAAATTATTAAAAAACTTAAAAAATCTTAGCAGCTTGAATTCTTCCGAAGATCAAATTTTCTTGTTGCGGACATGTGTAGAAATCATTTAATGATGTTTTCCCTTGTTATTCTCAATTTATGTTTATATTTTTGAAATACAAACATAATGTCCGTTAAAACCTTGTTTATTTACGTTATCCTTCACAAAGCAGTTGCTAAGTTTGGTGAAACTTCTACTAAGATATTGATTGTGCATTTTTTCAAGGTAACATCATGCGGGAGTTTGGAAATAGTGTTTTCAGTCAGCTCACAGACTAATGAAAAAGTAAGAATGTTGAACTTTTTAAAAAGTTCACATTTAATGCGACTTTTAAGGAAGTGTATTATGTTATCCACTTTCTCACAACCAACAACGAGCACCTTTAAATATAATGGCATTTTTACTTATTTTCGACCACAAATGTTTTAATGAATTAAAACTTCACATCAATATATCTAGTCAATGTGAGAAATGGTCAAAAATGTTTTACTACGTTATTGTGATTTACGTTTTATCGTTTATTAGGTGAATGCGTTTGTAGTTTACATCTCAACTATAATTTGGGGGCTGGGAATAATATGGTGTCATTAAATGTATCTTTAGAATAAATTAGTAAAGGTATCTTATAATTTGTTTATTATAAAGTCCTAATTTTCAGGCCGAATTCAATACTCAAGGAGAACGTAATAAACTAAATAAATTGGACTAATTTCTGGAGTTCAATAAGCTACTCAAACTTTAACTTCGTACAAATAAAAATTGTTCCCAGCAACCTCTCTGATAATGTCATCAGTTGGCATATTTTGTTGATTTAAAATTTTGATAACGTAATAAACCCTATTCTTTTGCTGTACAAAATGTTTGTGTCCATACAGAAACGTAATTAAGAAGTGTTGCTGGCAATATTGTTTTTCCCGTATTGAAAATACTTACTGTTTAAAACATAAAACATACAATTTTGAGACATTTTTTGGGTGTATCTTACCTCCAAAATGCACCGTTTTCATGAAAATCGACCTACTTAACCCTTTATGAGTAGCGAACCCCCTTTTTGTGTCGCCTGCCTTAAGGGAGGAAGACACATAGGGATCATTTTGTCAACTGTAGTTGTTGTTGTCGTCTGTTGTCGTCTGTTGTTGTGAAAAAGGGTTAACATTTGCCTGTAATATCCACATACTTTGATGGATTTAAACCATTATCATGTCTTGGGGAGTCCAAGTGTGTGAAAATATCGGATCCAAACTTAGTTTATGGAGTTTACATGCAAACCCTCATTTGTTTATGAGGTCAAATATCACATATCAAGGTCAAAGGTCATGTGAGGCCTATCATGCACAAACCGCGACGGCAGGCGACACAAGCGGTCCGAGGACCGATGTATTTTTTTTTTATTTATGATTTGTTTTATTATGCCTAACGAACCTAAGAGGAGGTAGAGTGTTCTTCCCACAATGCATTTCTTCCAATACAATTTTGCACTGGTTGTCACATGAATTTATAGTGACAAAAGTACTTAAATTACAAGATTAATTGGGATGAGTTCTGTTCAGCATGTTTTGCATGTTTGAAGGTGCATTGGAGAAAAGCAAAACATTTCAGAACCATCCCCAAAAGAATCATTTAATGTTGTTAAAATAGGCTTATACACAAGACTAAATGGAAGGAAATGATAATGAATATCGATGAAAAACTGTGCTTTTGACGGATGAATTCGAAGAGTAATTGGACGAAAATCAATGACACAAAGTTGAAATACGACACAAATTTGAATATCAGTTACAGGATAATTACATTGGTTTAGTCTTTTAGCGATTCAGGTTTTCCAAGACGAATTCCAGAAAAGTGTTTTATGAAAATGCTAAATTAACTGGGAAAACCTATATTACTATTACTTTTTTCTGGATTTTTTTCTCTGAATATGCCAGCTGATTGTTCGAGAATGTCTCGGAAGGTGTCCCTCAATGTATAGTTGGCAAGTAGGTCTCATATCACATGATAGCGTTTTCTATGAACGGATGGAATAACAAAGAAACCCGCGACTCACTGAGCTGCTAAAAACGACTTTCCTAATTGTTTCATTAACAAATTCACTATCATCACAACTACAGGGCCACTACAAGCAGGAAAAAATCATCAAGAAACCAATGGAAAACAATGTTGTTACCAAAAACAAAACCGTAACAACAAAACCCGAGCCGCCAAAACGTGAATCAAACGTGTCCATTTAGTCAGATGGCAAAAGATATACAAAGAACGCCGTTCTTCCCAGCCAAGCTCTATTTTATAGCGTCACTTTTGACTATAAGGTGCCGAGTAAAAATATGATCTTACGAGAATTACTTATCAAAATTTGAGTGGAAAATCATTGAGCGCCTTATCTATAACAGGCTTGATAATTTCCTCACCCGCTTCTACATTCTCCATGATAAGCAATATGGCTTTCGCAAACAACACTCAACAGACCTTGCTCTTCTGGATATCTATAACAACATATCTTCTTCCCTTGCTCTCAACTATCAACTGTTGGTATCTTCCTCGATTTATCCAAAAGCCTTCGACACGATCGATCATGATATTCTACTTGCCAAACTCCATCACTATGGTATTCGTGGTCTTTCCTTAGATCTTCTCTCCAGTTATCTATCCAATAGATTCCAATTCACTTCTTTTGGTTCACACTCTTCTGATCTTCTCCCAGTTTCCTGTGGTGTACCTCGGTGTTCTATACTGGTTCCCTTGCTTTTTCTCCTCTATGTCAATGATATTCCTTCCTCTTCCAAACACTTCTCCTTTGTATTATTTGCCGATGACACCAACATATTTCTATCCCACAAAACCCTTAACTCACTCTCAAACATATTTAACAAAGAGTTAATTAATGTATCACACTGGTTTAAAGCCAACAAAATTTCTGGGTGTAATAATTGACCAAAATCTTTCCTGGAAATATCATATCTCAAAAACTACAAATCAAATTTCTAAGACCATCGGGATTCTTTGAAAACTCCGCAACACCCTTCCCAAACATATCTTATTCTCCCTATACAACACACTACTTTCGTACATATCTTACAGTAACATAGCTTGGGGAAATACAGACATAACACTTGATAATAACCACTTTTTTTTTTTTTTTTTTTTTGTGTTCTATACTGGTTCCCTTGCTTTTTCTCCTCTATGTCAATGATATTCCTTCCTCTTCCAAACACTTCTCCTTTGTATTATTTGCCGATGACACCAACATATTTCTATCCCACAAAACCCTTAACTCACTCTCAAACATATTTAACAAAGAGTTAATTAATGTATCACACTGGTTTAAAGCCAACAAAATTTCTGGGTGTAATAATTGACCAAAATCTTTCCTGGAAATATCATATCTCAAAAACTACAAATCAAATTTCTAAGACCATCGGGATTCTTTGAAAACTCCGCAACACCCTTCCCAAACATATCTTATTCTCCCTATACAACACACTACTTTCGTACATATAGTACAGTAACATAGTTTGGGAAAATACAGACATAACACTTGATAATAACCACTCTCCATGGACTTCTCCAATTCGACTAAATTAGAAATCATATTCAAACTCCAAAAAGAAGCCATACGCCTCATTAACAACACTGAATACACATCTCATACGAAACTAATGTTCCACAATCTAAAAACTCTTAACATTTGATTTAAATCAACTACAAACACTCAAACACCCTCCAAACATAATTTTCAAAATATTTTCCAAACATAGTGATGTACAATTAACACCAGAAATGCAAACAAATACATCACAACAACCTTCATCAAACATAACTTAAGTATCAGTAAAATATTCTGGTCCCAAAATATGGAAATGCACTTATTTTATTTTTTTCAGTTTTTTAATTTTTTGAATGTTTTAAATTTAATCTAAAACAAAGAAATGATTAATAAATATGTTAAATTAGACATTTTGATAACCGGATTGGAACCTTTTAACCATCAGAATAAAACTTTAAGTCCCATGCAATTTCTATAGTTGACCACTCAATAAGTACAAGCCTTTTATCCTCTCTTTATCATTTCTTGACAGGTTCGACCACGTTCATCATGTTCTTTTGCCCCCTGATCTTGTTAAAACAATAATGTCATATGTCTTGTCCTGTATCGTCCTGTTCTGTCTCTGTCGTGTCTTGTCCTGTACAGTATTCTAAATATTATTCTTAAACATTGTTTATTGTTAGGTGGGGTCATGCTCAAAGTCCAAAGACTTATTATGGGCTCTCCTGCATTTGAAATATGACATTTAAACATTCGGTTATAATTAGTTTTTTCTTTAAAATAGGTCAAATGATTTCCTATATATCTGTAAATAATTTGTATCATTATCTAATGTATTGGCTGAATGATACTGCTAATAAAACTAATTTGAATTTGAATTTGAAATCTTATAAATTTGACCAGATCTGGTCAAACTTGACTATATTCTGCCCATTTGACTGGAAACCTGGGAGGCCTAAGACCGGAATAAAGTCCAAGATCAATATTTGAGAGCATGGTCCGATCGCTATATGGCCTCGTCCCCAGAAACCCCAGATGTTACAGGAGTGTTAAAATTTGGATCTGAAGAAAGTATAAGGAAAACTGTGCTCCATTTTGGTTTACGACAAATATTAATTTTAAGAGTATGGCTACTCTATATGGGAACTATACAAAACCACGTTTTTAGCTTGACTAATTAAACAACCAATTAACAAATATCAACTGGCTGAAAATCGGCACGAAACTTTACAGATGGGTTTTTTTTGGGGTGAAGGCCTTCTAATTCTACCAAGATTAAACTCATATACGTAAATCAGGTCGCCCCTCCCCCCCAAGAGTGATATAGGGGATATAAAAACAGTAAAAACGCTTTATTTAAATGCATACATTTATTTAAACAAAAAACGTTTGTGTTCAAATGCGTTGGTGTGTTCAAAAACGATTACAGCGCTGCAAGTGTATAATAATTCATAGGAACAGCATGAAAACAATAATATGGGAAAGGAATTATTTTAGAATGTGCTCAAATGAGGTCCAAAAATGTGTTCCGTTGATTAGCTGCAATGTATTCACAGAATAATTTAAATGGCTTTTCAGGATGTACGTCACATGCATCCGATTTAATCCAATTATACACAGCCCCAGGTGTGTTTTAAACCAATCCCAAAAATGCATGCAAGTCTTATACTGTGCTTGTACTAAACACATAGGCTAGTGCTATACTTAAAGGGGATATGGATTAAAAAGTGTTCTTTTTAAGAACTACAAGACACTTCATAATTATGCTAAAAGTACCTAAGTACTATGCTTTGTGGGCTGTTGTCAAAGTCAAGGATTTTTTATTGTTGAAGGTAAAGTTTTCACCAATTCTCTTTACACTTAGCATATATATGTACTTAGTGAGGCAGGAAAAACATTTTTTTTTACCGATTTGTTTGTTGCCATGCATCGGAGGCCATCTTGATTTTGGACACCGATGAAACATATACCGCACGTGCACTTTTTTTAAAAACGGTTGAATGTATTTGAAAAACAAACTTTCTTTAATTTATTCATTTAAATATGTATTTCCTAAATTGGTCAGAAGGATTTGTCTATATACAGTTCATATTTCATGCGTTAACGACAGTGTAAAAACAACGAAAACCTAATTTTTGCAAAATTTATGTAAAATCAAACTAGTTTACCATGGTTACCCTTATTTCTTTCAAAAAATCCTCTGCCTAAATCTCATATCTATGTAATGACCTACACGCAATCGCTAGCACAAACGGACACTGCGTTACTGAGAAAGTTGCAAACGACATTATTTTGAGCCCGCCGCGTCATTTCGCAAAGTGAAAAATAGTCATCACAAAGTCTGGAAAACACTAAATATGCAAATAGCTGTTAAGTTAAATATGCAAATTATGATTCAAAACTATTTAATATCGATGTGTTTTATAAATTCAAAAGACCATTTTTTCAATCAGAAAACAACCTTTTTTTTTACATGAAAATGAATTTTATTCAGGAAATTTCTATATCGTCGTTTGAAAACAATTAAAAATACAAAAAAATAAATCGCATGTAAAAGTATAGGCAGAACGTAATTTCATCAATTTTCTTCTCCCTTTGCCACTCTAATCGAACATAACTCAGAAACCACAATGTCCGATTTGGATTCAAACAAAGCAAATTAAAGCTAAGCTGAAACTTATTTTATCGAAGTTGCAAAGAAATCAAAAAAAGGTGTCCAAACCCCTCATTCCTACACAAAATCCAGTTCAGTCTTTTTGCCTTAAGAATATGATTTTTGGGAATCACCACGGGAAACACATGACCTAATTGGAATGAAATTTCCAAGCCATGGTGCATTGTGGGATGGCTTAATATCACCCTCTCGGGTTCTGCCAGCCCTTTATTAGACTCATTTAGCAAATTGCCCTTGTTTGGTGCAATCGGAGAGTTCTGCTTGTTTGTCACATATCGCCAGTGAGATATCACATCACAGTATCTATGTGCATACAAATCGTGCGCCATTTGTTACACAGCAGTCGTCTACATATTATATTACACGGCTCTGATGTCTATGATATCAGCTGCTTGTCTTAAGACCAAGCAGCTCTTTAATGTGTCTAATGATCTTTGAAGAAGTCAAATACTTCTTTCTTACCAACAACATTCCCCCAAATGAGCTTCCACAAACGTTTCCTGTCAATTTGTCTCTGACCAAATTAATAAATTGAGAGATGAACTTGATTCTCGCCAGTCTGAACCGCCATCATTTCCTGCGGTACAAGGGCCCCGTCTTCGAATCTTTTGTTCCTGTCTCTGAAGACGAAATATCTGATTTGATCAACAAGATGCCCAGAAAGGGTTGTATATTGGACCTGTTTCCAACTGAATTTGTACACAGTGTTCTGATAACCTGGTTCTTTCTTACCCACATTGTTAATGAATCCTCGCTCATGTCTGGTATGTTCCTGATCATTCAAACAGCCATTGTCGTCCCCATCCTCAAGAAACCCTGGGCTTTGATCGCAATTATTGCCTCAAGAATTTTTAGGGCCAATTTGGAACCTTCCATTTGATTTCAAAAATTCTTGAAAAGGTTGTTCTAATCAGTTTACAGAAGCATCTTTGTGATAATAACCTGTTGGAAATCATCATCTGCGTATAGGAAGGGTCATAGCGTGGAAACCGCAGTGCTGAGTGTGTTGGGGATGGTTTTGCTGACCAATGCTGATAAAATTGGTTTCACTTATGGACGCGTCTAGACCTCAGCGCTGCGTTGATACGCTGGACCATTCCATTCTTCTCAAGCGGCTTGAGATAACATTTTCGGTGTCAGAGGAACTGTACTTAACTGGTTTATTCATATGTATCTGAGTCGGTTTCAATCAGTCATCGTAAATGGTCGTGTTTCAGATCCGTGCCCACACATACTATCTGGGTGTACCACAGGGCTCCGTTCTAGGACCAATTTTGTTCATACTTTATTCTTTACCAATTTCTGACGTTATTAATCAGCACAATTGCTCTTTAACAAGTACGCTGACGACACTGCATGATGTTTGTCTCATTTGCGACTCCTACGAATTTTGGAGCAACTACGTTGGTCTGTTCAGGAATGTATTGCGGCTATCTTACGTTGGATGGACAAGTAATAAGTTCATGCTTAACACAGATAATACTGAGGTACTGACCCCGTAGGTACTGCTTCACGCGTAAATCAAGTGAGAGTGATACCATCCAAATTTCTAATCAACTGTATCCGTTTAAGAAAATCATTTTAAGTACCTCTGTGTGAGCTTGATCAACGTTATATCTATGTCTGATCATGTCAGTGATGTTCGTTACTCATTCCGATCCCTGAGACGTATTGGCTGTATTGGCCTTACTTGTCTGCAAAAGCGACTTCATGCCTCGTGAATTCTGTTATCTTTTCGCGTCTTGACTTTTGTCAAACTCAGTCTTGACTGGTATCACTGCTAATCAACTCAGCCGCCTTCAAAGAGTTCAAAATTGTGCCGCTCGTCTTATTGTTAGTAAGAAGAAGCATGAGCATATTACTCCCATTCTCATCACGCTTCAACTGGCTGCCCGTTGAATTCCGAATCCAATATAAATTGGCTGTTTTGGCATTCGTCATTTTGAAGGTACTCTGCCAGTATACCTGTCGACCATTTTGTGTATCTATCAACCTTCCCCCCCCTTCCCTCGTCTTGATCTCCACCGAAAAACTGCGTCAAATTCCTCGGGTTCGGGCCTTAGGACAGCCTGTGAACGCGCGTTTTCGTTTTGCTGCCCCGGTCGTTTGGATTCACTTCCAAACACCCTTCGCAATATCCCCACGCTCTCTCATTTCAAGAACACAGTTGAAAACTCATCCTTTCATCAAGCTTTTCCATGATTCAGCAATTTAATGCTTGTGTGTGTTTTCATGTTATGGTGGCGCTTCTGAGTTCTTCGGAAGATTTTATTCTGCGCCTTATAAGAACCATTTATTATTATTATTATTATTAGAGAATGAACAGTCCCGGGAACACTGTACAATCCATTCGATTGTACATTTGTACCGGGACCGTTCATTCTCTAAGGATATCCATAGACATCAGGACAGTGTAATATATATGCTAGACGACTGCTAGTGTAACAAATGTACAATCCATTACGATTGGTATAATTTGTGACCCTACTTTGAGACCCTACTTTTTGTGAGATCCTACTTTTAAAATTCACCAATTCATTCTAATAATGTTTGAATATTGTGTGAAATATCAATCAAAAGTATTAGCAAACAGCTGAAATTTGATTTTTGAACATCAAATAAAAACATACAAGATTATTATCCATAAGCTGCCATCATCAGATTTTCCGTTCTTTGCACCCAATTAGTGATTAATTTGCCCATATGGATATTAACTTGAAGAGGATGTCCCCCGACTAAGGATTAAAGGTATATTTCCGCCCCTAAAGCTGCCTTTAGCGTGTCCTGCCCATTCAAAATGGCTGCAATTGTTTTAATGTTAAAACCGCGCCATATAAGTTCATTACAGAGATAGAAATTTTATCCACGGATCACAAAACTAAGTTTTTAACTGCCTGAATGGGGCTTGAAACAGCTAGGCGTCCAAGATGGCCGCCGCAAGAGGCAATATTTTCCTATGACCTTAAAATGGCCAATTGTTGAAATAAGAACCTGGGTGATATTTTGGGAGCTCCAAAAATAATTTATGGCATTTATATTTTACGTACATGCTTGTTTTTAAAGATGGCGGCGATTACACTCGCTACAGGGTACGTAAATCAGGAAGAAAAGCAGCCCTACCCATCTTTTCGACGTTATTAAACAACACTTTCTAATAATGACCATAAATCATTTCCAAGATGTAAACCATATTAAAGTGGGGTATTGACTTGTCCTAGAGAGTGCTGTTACTATAGCTGGTTACTACTTGGGCCATATAACATAGTTTAAACTGACTCTATAATAGTTCATAGGAAGACAACAGCTCATATCAACCTGATACAATAAAATCATAATGGGTGTGGACTGTATTTAAGGACTACTCAGTGACGTCATAAGTGTTTCCCAGTAAAAATAAAAAAATATGCTTATGAAGAGGTGATAAAGTTGTCTATATGTAGAAGGAAAATTTAAATATGGTGACCTACGTTTCTTTCGAGCACATCAAGTGCTATCTTTGTTTTTGACCTGTACCACAGGCTCCTTCTCTTTCTCCACTGCCTAGATTAGCTTCCTTCCGAGCGTCCACTAGTGTTGAGTGGTCTGCAATTATCCAGAAGTACGAGAGAAAATTGCGGGAAAATATTATCAATAGTTTTCGTTATGGTTCTTATTATGTCGAAAAAGATGTGCAGGGGTGTATTTCTTCTTGATTTATGTCCCCCGGAGCGGGTATAACCGCCGCCATCATGAGTTATGATCATGTCCGCAATACATTTATGTCATTGAAAACTCTTTTTGGTACTCTAAAAATATTACTCGCATTCTGACCCCATCTATTTGGCAATTTTAGTACATTTAATAAAACATGCCTCCTACCGACGGCCATCTAGGACACTTAAAATGTTTAAGCCCACTTAAGGAAGGTAGAACTTTATTTCGTTTAGTCCTGGATAAAATTCCTATCTATAATGAAAATACAATAGCAGTTTTTCATAAAACAATGGTGGCCATTTTGAAATAGGCAGTACGCGCTAAAGTGCAACTTTTTCGGGGCGGAAACATACCTAATCCTAGTCAGGGGAACACCCCCTTCAAGGTGATATATTGGAAAATTAATCACCAGGTGGGTGCAACAAACTCGAATTTTAAGGCCCGTACAGAAACTGGCTTATGGACTATATCCTCGCCTTTACAAGACTACCATGTTGTAATTTTATAAGTAGATTCTCATTAGTAAGAGAATAGCAACTAAATAGAAAGATGTGAAAAGATAAGTAATTACAAAAGAGCTATGAAGAGTTTTACCATGCATCTACAGTTAATGTATTGCATAACGACAATGATTTCATACAAATATTTCATTATCCCATTAACTGAAACTCGCACATTGATAGCTTTTTACTTCATTTGTAAGCCTTCTACAGCAAATGCAATATAGCTTATCCAGTACTTAATCAGTAACATAACTGTCCATACCATCTCTGAAAGGGGAAAAAGGAAAGATAAGAGAAACAAACAGTTCATCAGTCTTATCAAAGATACAGGTTGTCAGTATTATGAGGAAAGAGTGGCTTATTTAGCTGAAATTTTAGGTCAAATCAAAAGGATTATAATAATGCAAATAATAGGCTATTACAATAGCAACCATTCCCTTTTCAATAAGATTTAAAAGAGTTTTTCTGCTTAAAGTAAATTTTATTCGGGACAAAATTCATGAAAACCTGAAACACAAATCTTTTAAGAGGGAATTTAGATCCAGTGTATTTGAGTTTTAAGTCTTTAAAGTTGGCACTTATAATTGATATAAGTCCTAGGGAATTGAGCGGAGAAAAAAACCTGTTAAAATTATAAAATGAGTCTATATTAACCAAATGGAAATCCATCTGTGAAAAAGGTATTCTTAAGAATTGTTGGTAATGGCACTCTCGTAAACAGAAGGTTGAGATAGGAGAGAAGATCTAAATTAAGATGGAATTTTTAAAATCGTATACTAAATTCAATCCATTTGATTTAAATTACGTTTTGAATCTTTTCCTCGTCCCAATTTTTTAGATTACTTTTAATATTTCATTTTAACGACATGTTTTAGGAATTAATAGTCTACTGAAAGTCTTAAAAACATACAATTTACAAAATAATTGACAAATAGTAGCAGATGGGTCCATTTCCTGATTGCTTACTCTTTAACCCATCAAAATGTCACCAACATTTATAAAACAAATTTGTCCTTATGCAAGTGCCGTGAAAGATCATTACCTTACAGCCTTGCAATCTTTGTTCACATGAGTGCCAGGCATGGGTAACACTTAATAAAATCCTTAAAAAGGAAAGGGCGAGTCAAGGGAAAATAGCCATGTAAAAGGTATGGGAAGGGATAAAAATAAGATGGACATTTTTTTCCTTGGGGATTTTTGCAGTTGACTTATGTGACTTTTTGCACGACTTAGCCGAGGCATACATGACGTACATAGTTAACACAGAGTGAACAGGGGCTTCATATCCCCTCTTACATTTTACGCTTTTAAAAGGGAAAATGTGACCAATCCCAATACTATAGAGTACTACACCTTATGGGACCAACACTCAACGGCTATACTTACCCACCCCAAGATTGACCACTGCAGACTCACATTTACAGCAGAACTGGGAAAGAAGCAATCCGGATATTTCGACTGCCGACGGACGTAACGTATTTTACAGGATTCGGCACACGTACCAACAATGATCAATAACATTTTGTTTTTAATATTATAAAGCATTCCCAAAGTAAAGCTCCCACGTTCCGCAACATTGTCACCCCCTTAAATTTTACTTCTGTCAACCAAAGGACTTGCAAAGAAGTGTGCAATTGCCATCTATCTATACTACTAAAAATGAGATCAAAGGTCACACGCTTCTAGGTAAAGGTCACACACGGGGGAATGAACTCGTGCTACTAAAAATGAGATCTGCTTGTATGCCTATGGCGTTTTACGCTTGACCTATGAGATGATGATTTGGCATAACAGGTAGAAAACAACGCCCTGAGGGTTATTATCAGGGTTTTCAGGGTGACCCCCCCCCCCAAAAAAAAAATGCAAAAGTCATTCGGGCAGGAGGTCAATTGAATAAAAATGTCTAAATGACAAAGGACCGCTAACCTGAGCAA
>JAMKCH010038214.1:0-32556 GCA_023653785.1 Ophioderma brevispina | reverse complement strand
TTATACCAGACTCAATTGAATAGATTGTCGTATGAAGTCCGAGACACGCTATCGATTGCTTGTTTGATGTCAATCAAAAGAACGAATTAAGTGTCATGGATATCGAGGCGGGTGAAGAGGAGGATTAGGCCAAGTAAATATTGTAGTCGTGTACTTAATGATTGGGACAAGCTACCAAATATATATAGCTGGAACAAGACGAATAGATGTAAACGTATCAGCTTTTCTAATATTACCTTAGTGACCGTAAAAAGAACTTTGGTTGAGTAATAATACTTATCGTTTCCTGTTTCTATTGTTGAAGCTTCCGAGTTTGTCAAGTTTGGTGTTTGGAATTTAGTCAGGGCATTGGCCTTGTAATATTTTCTTTGTGAGGAGAGAAAGGGACATTTTTTAAGTATGGCCTTCCTGAATCCGTAATCCGGCTTATTGTGGACATCAATCTATTGTACTGATTTGTGAAAGTATACAACTTCAGAACTAATGGAATCTTCGACACGCCCCACAAAAATTTTAATTTTAATGATGAACTGGACATGAATAAAAATCCTACTATAGTCAACCCCAGTGTTGTGGAAAGTCATAGAAAAACCCTAATATTTCTAGTTTTAAAATTTTTAAAGTATCAAAATATTATGAAGAAAAAGAGGTTTTAATATTGTATATTTATGGTTTTGATGGTGTATAAAACTAATGCTCATGTGGTTTATGACGATAAGGAAGCGCTCGTGCTCACGTGGTCACGCTAACTGATAGGTTTTAATTTATTAATGCGTGCCAACGATTTGTGCATTAGATCCCCGAAATGCATCAATCATATGCATTAATCCTAACATTAATAAAGCTTTTAAAGCAGAAAGTGGAACGCGGTTGGTTAGAGGTTAGAATGAATTTCTGGGACGTAGTGAAAAAGCATGTCTGAAGCAAGGACATAGTAAAAGTCCACTTAAACTTGGAAATGTTTATGCACCCTTCTGCACATAGTCAAAGCAAACTATGATACATCCTACTAAACTTTTACTGGAATATAAACTCATAAAGGGATATATGGGGGGAAATTTAAGGGTTGGACGTACATGTCTGATCTGTGTTGAGCTTTGAGCATTCAAATTAGCGCCCACTGCCAGGGCAAATGGACAGACTTTGCCATTTGAGGTGCGAAGGTTCCACGCGCAGATACCGTGGATTCTTTGCGTTTTGTTTGCATTTTGTTTGCATGTATTCACGCGAAGATTAAAACAAAAATTGATCGCTCAATCGCGCAATCCTTACCCCAGCTTCAGGCGCGAATCCTCTACGCACACACTCACTGCTTTGCTGCGTACAGAATGTGCCGCGAACTTTTCTAGCGGCCCAACGAGGCGCCCAAATTGTTAAGACGGACTAAAATTTGAGTTGTTTCAGGCATTTAATGGAAAAAGTAAGGTCAGTGACCCCTCATTTTTATTTCAAGAATTTGAAGAAAAGAACGACATCGGGAACTCAATGTATTTAGAAATTAAAAAAAAATTCGAGGAGTTGTTATTTTGTAGCCATCCAAACATCAAAATTTTGACTTTTCCCATAGACTTGCGGGGGTTAAAAAGTGACAACATACCTTTTTGGTTTTAGTATCGCTCAAAACCCCAAGTCGGGACCCCCATTTTTTATTGTCAGATTCTTAATCAGCACCGTTTTTATAAATACAATATATGTGAATTCTGGGGAAAAGTTTTATCGAGTAGATCGCTAACAAGTCAAACCCCCTTAAAGGTACATTGGCCCGATCGCTAATAGCCTCGTCCCAGAAGCCCCAGATTTACGGGAAGTGGTTCAAATTTTGGTATCCGAAGAAAGCACTATTTTTCTCATTCCCCTGTGAAATCTTAGGGCAAAGGATTAGTTTGGTTTGTAAGTATGAGCGAAAATGTGCAACATTTTGGTTCGAACAATATTAATTTGACACAGTACAGCGGATGGGGATGACACAAAATCACGTTTTTAGGCTCTCACGGGCACAACGGGTTGAAAATATCAGCGCAAAACTTTTCAAGGGGTTTTGGGGTGAAAGGCCCACCAATCTATTAAGATGAAAACTTCATATCCATAATTCGGGCCATCCACAGCTTTAAATTGAGTTTTAAAAATAAATTATACCGTAATTTATTTCAAAGCATTTTACCTGCAAATAAGTCAGATACAAGATTTTCTGACGGCACTTATATCTTCGCTTTTAAATTTCAGTATCAACAAATCCCTCCAAATGAAACCATTACCTCGAAAAATATGCATGAAGTGACAACGAATTTAAAAAAATCGGATATATAATTGGAAGTTGGTGAGTGCTAATGATGAAGATACTTAGACTGATTTATTGGGTTTGTTTGTTTGTTTGTTTGTTTTCAACAGATCCAGAGGAGAGTACATAATGTTATCCAGCGATAAAGAAAAGTTAGATACATTATTAGATGAGAGGGGTTCTAAATAAACACTACCATTTTATCTGGAAGGTATGTTTGGATACAGGGAAATACCTTTTTTTTTGTTTTCTTACCTTAAAGGTGCAACAAGAGATTTCAATTAATCCATTATTGCTTCCTAGTATGTTGTGTAGACCTAATAGAGTTATAATGTTGTATTTGGCCTACAGAAATTATCTCAGAATGAAAACAAAAGGTAATTTTAATTTTCTTATATTTTAAAAGAAAAATAGGCTGTAATTTTCATGGGCTCCAATATGAAATGAGAAATGTCATTTTTTTATACCAAAGGAGGAATAATGGCCGATATTTGATGGAAAGCTTTAACATCAGTGCAAACATGGGGCTTTCCATTTTTAGGGAAATCTAATAAGTGGCATTTCTCATTGCACCTTTAACTTACATCTGGGCCAAGAATTTTATTGTGCCTAATGTGCAGACTTTGGTGGTTTCTGTAGGGAAATGAGAAATATTCTGGGGGAGGAACTATCAAGGGGGACTCTACCCATGCCACCCCCTTGGCAAGCCCTGCTTTAGTGTTCTTTTTTCTATTGCAAAATTGTAACACACAGAAGGTGTGGTGCAAACATATGCTCATAAAATAAAACATACACCATCTAAGAACTAAAATTTATGTCTATTGTAAAAAATTAAAAAGGGTGCCGGAATCATGAATTGCATCTTTAATACTCTAATTACAATTTATCCTCAAAAAAATTACAAATGCGATTAGATAAGGGGCAGGGATAATTAAAGGTGATCAGTCCGTAGAATATATCAATCTATCAATGCTCTGACTACCAGACTTTAAGGGATTAGCAGCGATAATGGAGAGAATCGGAAAAACGTGAAAATGCATTTTTTAAAACTTATATAAATCAGGGATAGTGTGTACAATTCCAATAAAACCTGGAGGTTTAAAATGTAGAAACAAACCACTAAATAGTGAAAAAAAAATGAAGTATTTGATGAAATTTGTCACTGTCTCCCGCAAATAGAATACAGCGATGGCGTCTCAACATCTACACTGAACAGCTGATTGTGGTTTACCCCTGGGATCAGCATAAACAAACATCAATAATGTTTGTGTTTGATGCAAACTGTATTGATCAGGTGCACAATATCACTAATTAAAACTGTGATTTTTTCACCGGCCTTTTTTGATCTCAAGTCAGAATTTTGATACGCATGTATAGAAATTACAGAATCGATAAAAGTCTCTAGCCTTGCCTTTAATCCACAGATTTCAAGCCAACACTGCGGTTATGTTCGCACTATTTCATGTCAGTAACAAAAATATAAAAATAGAATTTTTATGATTTTTTTTATGTTTTGGATTAGCAACTCACTGCTAACCCCCTTAAGATGCCTTGCATCCACAATGGCTGATTAAGGGTTTGCTGACTACTTCCGTATGTCCCTAGCCGGGGATTCCGCAATTTTTAACATTGCATATTTCAACCCTCAGGTGCAATATGCTTTTATGATGCTTAATTTTTTGGTGCAAATTCTGTTTCATATTTTCGATTCTGTGTTTTTCAGAAATAAAAAGTACGCCTGCGGCATCTGATAATAAAAAGAACAGCCAGATGGATACATTTAATGATAAAATTGGAGAACTATGCTCTAATAATAACCCTAAGTAGGTAATAAAGCATAGGGTGTATTGAGTCAATCCCACAATGCACCAGTTTTTGGGAAATTTCACCTCAATAGGATCATGTATCCCACCAAATCTTAACACTCATTTTAGCCCCAAAGCATTAGTACTATGAATTTTTTGCATATCATGAAATGTCGTGTGGTTCTAAACTTCTTGAACACTTTTTATCCCTAAGTCCTGACATGTGTTAATACATACAGTATAGGCACACTGCATGCATTCTGGGATTGGTTTAAAACCCTCTGGTAATATTAAGATAATGGTCTCAAAACAATTGTACATAATCACATGCAAAATTTGACTTATGTAGCTCTGTGCAATGTTTTTTTTGCTGATCACTTTTATTTTAAAGGATTGAACACCTGGTAAAATGTGGCATATTTCTTCTTTTCTCTCAAACCACCAGTCTTGTCGGCTTTTATGAAGTTTGTGGCGCCAGCCTCTTTTTCTCAAGTGATTTATTTGGGGGGAGGACACAATATCCAAAATTTGTAACCATTTTTTGGCCCCAATCACTAATCTTTTGCCCCATTGAGTGCTGTTTGGTCCCAAATTTGCTTGTTTTGCAAAAGGAATCTGTTATTTTTTCCCTTCCCTTTCTTCTGGCTGGGGGGGGGGGGGGATGCTAATGCAAATTAGCTCATCAATATGAAATATATGGTCAGTTAGCTTGTATACCTTTCATATGGCAGTCATGTCCTCTTAACATCTACAATAAACATCAGGTGTTTCTAATTTTCTTGCATACGATGGCAAATTAGCTTAATTCAACTATCAATAAATTTCCACACCAGCAACATGTTACGCACAAACAGCCTTAGCTATAAGCTTGCATATGTTAGATGTCCCATTTGCTATAAACCTAGTATTTTCATTTTGGCATGCATTTTGCAAAAAGGCCTAAAAAAAAGGTATGTGACATATGCACAATATAATGTTACTTACTTGCAATTAAATTCTCACTTTTGCAATACGGTGCGCCCCAGTGGTTACCTTGCCAGTCCAATTTTTGGACCGCAATGGTCGACATCACTGCCCCAACTCTTCCATGGATTAAAGGGTTTAGCATCGATAATGCGAAAGAATCGAAAAAATGTTGAATGCCCTATAAATCAGGGATAAGTGTGTCCAATTCCTATAACTGCTTTAATGTAGAGAAAACCACCAAATAGTGAAAAAATGACGTATTTGAGGAATTTTGTATAGACCGTCTCCCCCCCAAAAAACAAGACAGAGGGACACAAACAAGCGTCTCAAAATCTTGCACAAAAACAGCTGATTGTGGTTTACAACCAGTACAGAATAACAAACGATCAACATGTTTGTGTTTAGGTCAAAATGTATTGATCGTGGTGGGCACAATATCACGCTGAAAATCTGTGATATTTCACTGGGAAAGGCTTTTTTGATCTCAAGTCGAATTTTGATACCACGTATAAAGAATACCAATCCATATAAAAAGTCCTGCGTGTCTTTAAATACCAGATTTCAAGCCAACCACTTGCAACCAAACCACCGGGGGGTTTATGTTCGCCTATCCATGCCAGTAACAAAATTATAAATCATGATTTTGATGATTTTTTTGATGTTTCGGATTAGCACATCACTGCTAATCCCTTAAACACCAAGTAGTTGTGATTATACGTTGAAAAAAAAAAGCTTCAACGAAGAGTTTTTTACTTGTTTTGAACAGCCATTTTTAGCATGTAGTCAGATGCAACCAACTATATATTGACAACTACATGATCGTGACGTGTTTCTTCTGCGTATATTTGTGTTATTTCGGGCTCTGACATGTTGAACCTTTTTTCCCATGAGCATTGGGAAACATCCTCTGAGGCAATCTTATAGGCATCAACCATATTGTTAATTTGTGAGAATTAGCACTTCAAATTTTTACCCTCAAAATCTATACAGTGAAAACTGTTGCCCCCTTCCACCTGGTTTCATCATTATAGCCCGTACAAACTACAATACGGTATAGTTTAATTTAACTTAAAACCAAAATCACATAATTTCACATAATATAATTTCTTAGGTCTCTCCTTCTCCGCTTTTTGCATCCCCTGAAAATTGTATGGAGGTACACACCAGCATAAAGTTATTATAATATATAATAACATAAAGGTGCAATGCAAGATTTTGAGCAACCCAATATTGTGTCATAATAGTAACTTCTTCTAGATAACACTCATTATATTCTTACCTTGTATTTGGGCTACGAAATGTCTTACAAGAGAGAAGTGTGATTTTATTTGCTCATATTTTCATGAAAATATATTTCCTCCTATACCGAAGTTAGAACTTTCAACATTTTTTGACCAAAGAAACACTTTCACACAACCTTAATATCCTTTTAGTTGGTGATATTTTTATGGAAAGCTTTAACATCAGGGCAAAATTCAGTACTTTCGATTTTTTTAGCGACACCTGATTGTGAAATCTCTCGGTGCACCTTAATAATTAGATGTGGTTTGTTTTTGCATAAATTATGCAAATTCTGAAACCCAAGCTATAGTTTGCATATGGTATGGGTCCCACCTGCATACCATCTACTATAAACCGTATATTGTATTTTCTATTTTTTGCATAAATATGCACATTAAATATGCAATAAATGTCACCAGCAACATATATGGATGAAAGGCTAGCCTAGCTATAAGCCAAAGGTCCCTGTACACACTGCAAAAACTGGGGTGTTAACTTTAACACCCATGGGTGTTAATTTTAACTCCCTCCTGGAATCAATAGGGGACTGCACCCACTGGTGTTAGATTTATACCATTTTGGTGTTAAATACCACCATTTTAGTGTTATATTAAGACATATTTTGGTGTTACAATACACTGCTTGGTGTTAATTTTACACCACACTCAGTGTTAATTATTTTTTTAACACTGCTGTTGCCAAATTGACATGACTGGTGTTAATTTGACACTCTCCTGGAATCAATATGGGACTGCACCCTTTAAATTAAAAAAAAAAAACTTTGGTGTTAACATTTATATGTGTAATGTTTGATATTTTAGTATCATCTGTAGATTTAGTAGATTTTAGTATCATCTGAACCGTTGGGCTAAGAATAGTATCTGTGCCCAATCTGACGTGTAAGTTTGGTCGCCTCTGCAAGAAATTCGCAATTTTGTATTTTCTGCGTAAATGGACAGAAATTACAGTACAGTGGTCTATGGGAGACTGTGATAAGAACATTTGCTTATAACACCAAAACGCAAGGTCAGAATCAACTTAAATTTTGGGAATAAGCTTTTCTCAAGGATATCTAGTGAAACATGCACAAAGCAAAAGGTGCTAGAATCACGAAATGCACCTTGTAGCTTTAGTGAAGATGCAGGGAGGTCTGTGTGTGTTCATTGCATTCGTGCATGTGTGTGCGTGCGTGTGAGAGAGAGAGAGAGTGAGGGAAAGAGAGCGAGAGAGAGAAGCAGACAGATATATATTTTATTAACTATATTATCTTCTCCTATCTTCATATACTTTGTTACAATAGAAATGCAGTGAAGAGCTAACAGAGGCAGTTCAGGAAACCCAGAAGCCATCTGTACAAACAATTGATAGGCAGATTGAGAACTATGAGGTTAGTGAACAACTTGAACCTTACTGTCTTGAAATAAGTTCATTACGGCTGGTAGTGAAATGTAATGCTAAAAATTATGCTTTTCCAAGTCCAAAAGTTTACTCACGATTAGAATAATTTAATTCTCTGGGTGGTGAACTTACTCAGTGATGTATTACTGTATGAGAACAAAACTGTCTAATCGTGAGCAAACTTTTGGATTTAGGAACATAATTTTTAGCATTATATTGTTCCTTATTGGTTTCTTTCATGCGTAAAGTCACTATGAGTGATTTTCTACCCATTTTTGCTGTAACCTGACCGACCCTAAAAGACCTAGCGACTCGAAAATGTTTATGCAAATTAGCACAAATTATTTTAATAATCTGCCGACCAACCCATTTTCATTCACAATTTAAAAAAAGGTTGTTTTTTTTTACCAACAGAAAGATGAAAAAACATCAAAATAAGACAACAAAATAACTTTGACAAGTAAAATAAAAGATATTTGCTATGTCATTGAAAAAAAACTCTTAAATAGTAGCATGTTGTATTTTTCCCTGTTACGGCAAACAAATATATTTTAAGGCCTTATTTGCTGCACAAATTTACATAAAAATAAAGTCATTTCAATCATCATAGATACAGCGGTCCGGTAAGTACGTAATCCTGTTTCTAAAATTGACAAAAAAGTTGGCGTAAATTGAAACCAGTGTTTGAAAATTTTCAAGACTGGAAAAATATCGAAAGGCATTGTGGGAAAAATGGATGCGCCCATAGAGATTGCGTGCTAACTTTTCCTGTCTGCGAGCACCGAAGTACCCGACAAAAACGTTCAATTTTCTTGCAAGGTTCTATAGGTTCAGACCCAACTATGATACATATTCAAAACAGAACATAGTAACAGACCCTCTGATGCAAAAACATCCATAGAACCCCTTCGTTTCTGGAGATATTTGAGATTTAGTTTCATTTACACACATTCTCTATGATGGACTGATAACGTTAATCTCTCACACAGTACCAATTTAGATAATATCTTTCGCAGTCTGTGACACAGACTACACCATGGAAAATACTTACCGGACCACCGTAATCATAGAAATGGCTTTCATAAAATATCCCCACAAATAACCTGAATCGTGTAACTGATTATGACAGCGTCCAATACTTACGATTAGGGGGGTCATATTTTTATGCTGGGAGGGGGATGAGAGGATTTGAGGGGTATACGGGAAAACAAATTAAGCGAGCGGGGGAACATGAACTTTTAAATGAAGAAATCAGGGAGAGTGCAAAATTTTCAAACAGAAGAGGGGGAATGCAAAACACCAAAAGTTGAAATCATCCATTCCCCCATACATAAATAATTACTGCTCCTTTATATAGTTATGCTCACACTGTTTCAGAATTCTGATAATTTGCTAAAGGTCTGTGCAGACAAAGAAATTCATCATCAACTTTATCATAAATGGTAGATTCTGGCTTTTTAAAGATTGTATTCACTTTTACCATTTACAGTTTATTAACACATGCACCCTTGTTTCCAAAATGTCAAAACCCAATTTTTTTATGAATTCCAGTCAACAAAATCTTCAGGCCTACTCTCTATTATGTGCTTTATTCCATTAAAGGCTGGCTCAGAGATTTCCCAATGAGGGTGCACTCAACTTTCAAACATTATACATAATGCTTGTCCATATACTAATCATTGTGTGAAATAACTAAGCTCAAATCAAAGTCGTTCATATAGAAAATCACAACTTTGTTATAAAATTCCAGATCCAGAATTTTTGTTCTATACGGTATCCTATGGCACTGTTTACTGCATGAAAACGGAAAATCTGATTCATCTCTAACTTAGCATTTTAAGTGACTTAGCATCTTTAGTTCTAGATGACTATATTTATTTTTTAATTACTAGTCAACAAAAATATATATTTCAAAATCTCTGAGTCAGCCTTTAACAGAATAAAGCATTTGATACAGAGCAGGTGCAAAGATATATAATGTAATTTTGTCTCATTTGCTCATGAGAGAAAA
This sequence comes from Ophioderma brevispina, assembly GCA_023653785.1. NCBI lineage: Eukaryota > Metazoa > Echinodermata > Ophiuroidea > Amphilepidida > Ophiodermatidae > Ophioderma > Ophioderma brevispina. Next base: position 22,817 of record JAMKCH010038214.1, on the reverse strand, counting down.
CTCTTGTTGGCGTCTAATAAATAGATGTTTTAGGTTGACATGCACTAGATTGCTCTTCTAGAAAAATATACAAATGTTGCCTCGTTTGGAATTATTGATAATATACTTAACAGAATTGTGAAGTTAAAGTGAGAGGAGATTTTTTTGAAGTATATAAATTTCTGTCCAATTGCAGTGGATCGGTTGTAGACATCCTACTGAGAACATTTTGAAGGTTTATTGGACACACAAGTACAAAAGACAACCACAAACCTTGTTTTAAACTTGCCTGCTATCGTAATAATCCCCATAGAAAACCATGAAAAACAACATAAAAATACTAAATCATCATCTATTACATAAAGACAATGTATTCATCTTATTCACTTCAGGTGTGATCTAATACATTGGTAAGCATTCCAAATATGCAAAAAAAACGGGGTTCAACAAAAATATAGGAGCACTTCTTTCTGGAAATATCCTCGTGTCTCTTTAATCTATATTTTGATATTTGTTCTATCTACTACATACAGTTCTATTTGCTCAGATAAAAACACAGAATACCAAATGCAGTTTTGTGATAAAAAAGGAAAATACAGTTCATCATCAGTAACATATCTTCTTTTTTTCTCTTACGTTTCATTTGCAGATTGCATATGAAGAAAGTCAGATGGAAAGTTTCCCATCCTGGACCTGGATTATGAATATTTTCTCTAATGCTTGGTGTTAGAATGTCTGAAGTCTATGTAGTGTCATAGAAATAAATAAAAATTGACACAATGGAAAATAACAAGTCAAATTTGTATTTTTATTTGTCTCCTCTGTTTGTACATCCAAACTGCTCACAATGAAAAACTTTCTTCTTTGTGGTAGTTAAATGTTAGGCCCTTGAAACTCGATTATTAGTTTCTCGTCCCCCGCCCGCGTTATGATTTTGGGCCGCGTTAGCGGCCGAAAATCTGAAAATAATTCATTATTTTGAAAAATTCTGTTCAAGCATCACCTTTTCAGTCGATATTGGAATTTTTTGGTAAGAAACCTGTCTCGGAAGTCTCGGAAATGAATCTAAAACTAGACCCAATATTGTTCGTATTTCTTCGATCCCCTGTAGGTTCATTTCACTGTTAAAATACGCATGTAGCCAAATAATGAATAATGAAATAGTTCCCTCATTATGGGCTGAAAAAAATGTGACGAGAAACTCATAATTGAGTTTCAAGGGCCTTAACTCTACAGTGTGAGTCAATAAAAACCCTACATTCAGGAAATATTTTTTAAAGGTTATACATTATTTTTGCTTGAATGTTTGCTTTGGTTGTTTTCAAGGATAAACAGGCTATCAGAAGATTTTTATTTGGCGTCTTTCGGACTTTGGGTTCAGAAACTATGTCAATTTTGCGGAGAGACCTAAAAATTCAGTGTGGCCGATTTTAGCCATACAATGCGAAGAAACTGACACCGACGTATACCATAACACATTATAGCAAAGACCATTCACACATACAATTTCAGTTGGTATCGATTTCTTCTCGACAAAAACATCAGTTTGAATAAAATGGTCTATTGTGTAACATAATTATAAGTAAAATATCTTCAACAAATTAAATTACTATTGTTCAATCATAAAGAGTCGGTTATTGAAAATCACTCCATATCAATGTCTCAGTTCATGAACATAATGGAACTGCTCAGAGATTTTTGTTTTACATCTCTAAGGTAATTAGGCCTATTTTGCACAAATACAATATACTCAGCATCCATACATTGCGAGAAGAACTAAAGATGAAGTTTTCTTCAAATAAATTGGAATTAAAACTTAAAATTCAATATCACACTGTTTTTCAAGCTGAATACAAAATGGTTTCACCTTGGCTCCAAGTTAGGTTAAAAGCACGAAATCTTGCTGATCCAAAGTAAACTGTGGTCTTACACCAGCTGTCTTGACTTTCTTATTTGGGAATTTGAACATTTTTTCACTCAGCATTTTCTTTTGTAATCTCCGGGATATTATTTTTATAATCCTTCAATTATTCTCCCACCTTATATTGTTTAACAATAATTTAAATCACTGCTGAAGAACATGTTCCACTATGTAAACGATGTATCTTGGACATGTTACTCTGTGTAAACGATGCATCTTTGTTTGGCTCAAAATCGGCCAAACAGGATTTTTAAGTCTCTCAGCAAAATAGAAATAACTTCTTCCTCCAAAGTCCAAATGACACCAAATTCGCCATCGAAGTGGTTACATAACTCCCTGGTTACTGGATCACGCACGTTTTTGAATATTATTGCAGGCCGTAGACTTTGTGTAGTGATCATTTCGATCGTGGTGCAGGACTCAAAAGCGTGATCCAGTTGACATAGTAACGACCGGATTATACGTAACACTTCGCTAGCGAATAAACGTTTTCTGAAAGCCTGTTTATACCTCTTTATAGCCAAAGCAAACATTTGAGCAAAAATAATTCTTAACTATTTGAATTATTTTTTATTCTGAATGTAGGGTTTTTATTGACTCACACTGTATAGCTGGTATTCTCAAAAGGGGGTCTGGCCATTCTGACTCACCGAAGAGGATTTTTTTCACCTATATTACATCCAACTTGCAGAGTATGTTGAAAGGAAAAAGGTCCATTCATGTAGGACTAATCCTGGTTTAAAGTTAGACTCTGTGCGTGTGTGTGTGCATGTGTGCGTGCATGTGTGTGTGTGTGTGCGCACGCATGTGCAATACCAGCTTAAAGGCTGACTCAGAGATTTCCAGATGAGGGTAAAAGGTAAACTGTTCTTCCCACAATGCATTTCTTCCAATACAATATTTGCACTGGTTGTCACATGAATTTTTTTTTTTTTTTTTTTTTTAGCTGGTATTCTCAAAAGGGGGTCTGGCCATTCTGACTCACCGAAGAGGATTTTTTTCACCTATATTACATCCAACTTGCAGAGTACTGTATACGCCAATATTTTCGCGTACAGTTATTTTCACGATTTTGTCTGTTGACCACATTTCGCGAGTTTTTATTTTCGCGAATCTACGAATCTACTCAGTGTTAAACATTTAAATTTTAAAATTTCACGGTGATTTTAATTTAGCGATTTTCTTTCATTCGCGAAATTCGCGAAAATTAAACCCACGCGAAAATTACTGCGTATACAGTATGTTGAAAGGAAAAAGGTCCATTCATGAAGGACTAATCCTGGTTTAAAGTTAGACTCCGTGCGTGTGCGTGTGTGTGTGTGTGCTGTGTGCGTGCATGTGTGTGCGTGCACGCGCGCATGTGCAATACCAGCTTAAAGGCTGACTCAGAGATTTCCAGATGAGGGTAAAAGGTAAAGTGTTCTTCCCACAATGCATTTCTTCCAATACAATATTTGCACTGGTTGTCACATGAATTTATAATGACAAAAGGTACTTAAATTGCAAGATTGGGATGAGTTCTGTTCATTTAGGTACTGTTAGGGGAGTTTCCGTAACCTGACCTATCTGAAAAACTTTCTTCTTTGTGGTAGTTAAATGTTAGGCCCTTGAAACTCGATTATTAGTTTCTCGTCCCCCGCCCGCGTTATGATTTTGGGCCGCGTTAGCGGCCGAAAATCTGAAAATAATTCATTATTTTGAAAAATTCTGTTCAAGCATCACCTTTTCAGTCGATATTGGAATTTTTTGGTAAGAAACCTGTCTCGGAAGTCTCGGAAATGAATCTAAAACTAGACCCAATATTGTTCGTATTTCTTCGATCCCCTGTAGGTTCATTTCACTGTTAAAATACGCATGTAGCCAAATAATGAATAATGAAATAGTTCCCTCATTATGGGCTGAAAAAAATGTGACGAGAAACTCATAATTGAGTTTCAAGGGCCTTAACTCTACAGTGTGAGTCAATAAAAACCCTACATTCAGGAAATATTTTTTAAAGGTTATACATTATTTTTGCTTGAATGTTTGCTTTGGTTGTTTTCAAGGATAAACAGGCTATCAGAAGATTTTTATTTGGCGTCTTTCGGACTTTGGGTTCAGAAACTATGTCAATTTTGCGGAGAGACCTAAAAATTCAGTGTGGCCGATTTTAGCCATACAATGCGAAGAAACTGACACCGACGTATACCATAACACATTATAGCAAAGACCATTCACACATACAATTTCAGTTGGTATCGATTTCTTCTCGACAAAAACATCAGTTTGAATAAAATGGTCTATTGTGTAACATAATTATAAGTAAAATATCTTCAACAAATTAAATTACTATTGTTCAATCATAAAGAGTCGGTTATTGAAAATCACTCCATATCAATGTCTCAGTTCATGAACATAATGGAACTGCTCAGAGATTTTTGTTTTACATCTCTAAGGTAATTAGGCCTATTTTGCACAAATACAATATACTCAGCATCCATACATTGCGAGAAGAACTAAAGATGAAGTTTTCTTCAAATAAATTGGAATTAAAACTTAAAATTCAATATCACACTGTTTTTCAAGCTGAATACAAAATGGTTTCACCTTGGCTCCCAAGTTAGGTTAAAAGCACGAAATCTTGCTGATCCAAAGTAAACTGTGGTCTTACACCAGCTGTCTTGACTTTCTTATTTGGGAATTTGAACATTTTTTCACTCAGCATTTTCTTTTGTAATCTCCGGGATATTATTTTTATAATCCTTCAATTATTCTCCCACCTTATATTGTTTAACAATAATTTAAATCACTGCTGAAGAACATGTTCCACTATGTAAACGATGTATCTTGGACATGTTACTCTGTGTAAACGATGCATCTTTGTTTGGCTCAAAATCGGCCAAACAGGATTTTTAAGTCTCTCAGCAAAATAGAAATAACTTCTTCCTCCAAAGTCCAAATGACACCAAATTCGCCATCGAAGTGGTTACATAACTCCCTGGTTACTGGATCACGCACGTTTTTGAATATTATTGCAGGCCGTAGACTTTGTGTAGTGATCATTTCGATCGTGGTGCAGGACTCAAAAGCGTGATCCAGTTGACATAGTAACGACCGGATTATACGTAACACTTCGCTAGCGAATAAACGTTTTCTGAAAGCCTGTTTATACCTCTTTATAGCCAAAGCAAACATTTGAGCAAAAATAATTCTTAACTATTTGAATTATTTTTTATTCTGAATGTAGGGTTTTTATTGACTCACACTGTATAGCTGGTATTCTCAAAAGGGGGTCTGGCCATTCTGACTCACCGAAGAGGATTTTTTTCACCTATATTACATCCAACTTGCAGAGTATGTTGAAAGGAAAAAGGTCCATTCATGTAGGACTAATCCTGGTTTAAAGTTAGACTCTGTGCGTGTGTGTGTGCATGTGTGCGTGCATGTGTGTGTGTGTGTGCGCACGCATGTGCAATACCAGCTTAAAGGCTGACTCAGAGATTTCCAGATGAGGGTAAAAGGTAAACTGTTCTTCCCACAATGCATTTCTTCCAATACAATATTTGCACTGGTTGTCACATGAATTTTTTTTTTTTTTTTTTTTTTAGCTGGTATTCTCAAAAGGGGTCTGGCCATTCTGACTCACCGAAGAGGATTTTTTTCACCTATATTACATCCAACTTGCAGAGTACTGTATACGCCAATATTTTCGCGTACAGTTATTTTCACGATTTTGTCTGTTGACCACATTTCGCGAGTTTTTATTTTCGCGAATCTACGAATCTACTCAGTGTTAAACATTTAAATTTTAAAATTTCACGGTGATTTTAATTTAGCGATTTTCTTTCATTCGCGAAATTCGCGAAAATTAAACCCACGCGAAAATTACTGCGTATACAGTATGTTGAAAGGAAAAAGGTCCATTCATGAAGGACTAATCCTGGTTTAAAGTTAGACTCCGTGCGTGTGCGTGTGTGTGTGTGTGCTGTGTGCGTGCATGTGTGTGCGTGCACGCGCGCATGTGCAATACCAGCTTAAAGGCTGACTCAGAGATTTCCAGATGAGGGTAAAAGGTAAAGTGTTCTTCCCACAATGCATTTCTTCCAATACAATATTTGCACTGGTTGTCACATGAATTTATAATGACAAAAGGTACTTAAATTGCAAGATTGGGATGAGTTCTGTTCATTTAGGTACTGTTAGGGGAGTTTCCGTAACCTGACCTATCTGACACACTTTTTTCTGACACACTTAAGAATTTGGAAACCCTTCACGGAATAAAGCACAGCTTAATTCTGTTAAGGTTTCTGAATTCACAATTGTGTCAGAAAAAAAGTGTCAGATGGGTCAGGTTATGGAAACTCCCTACTTTTGTCACTATAAATTTGTGTGACAACCAGTGCAAAAATTGTATTGGAAGAATTGCACTGTAGGAAGAACACAATACATCCTCTTGTTCTGCCAATTCTAGCTCTACATGCCACTGACTGTAGGAGTAGATGCAGTAAAAAACACTGAAAGTATATGCAAGTGGATGGTGTTTTAGCTGGGACTAATATATATATCTCCAGCGTGAATGGTCTTCAGCAGCCGATAGACGCCGCCCAAACTCAACAACTCAACTTATATATATCTCAGGCTTGGTAATAAATGCAGTGCAAAATGCACATAAGAACATTTTGTTTTGGCCTATTTTGCACAGATTTTTTTGTGAGGAGTTTAAGTTGGTATTTCATTAAAGGTCCATGGCCTCGTCCCCAGAACCCCAGATTTTCCCGGAAGGGGTCAATATTTTGGTGTGTAAAGTAAGCTACTATTTTTCTCATTTACCCTGTGAAATCTTAGGGCCAAAAGGTGTTTGGTTTGGATGTTATGAACAAAAATGTGCACCATTTTGGTTGACCAATATTAATTTTACACAGTACTCTATGCCCTATGGGACTTACAAAATCATGTTTTTAGTTCTCACATGAAAACGGAAATATCGGCACTATAAACTTTACAGATGGGGTTTTGGGGTCAAGGTCATTAAATCAAGATGAAAACTTTATATATTTAAATTGGGCCATCTCCCTTTTATGTTTTATAATTAGATAAATAATAAAGGTATGATTTTGGGAACTGGTACTCTCTTTACGACGAATTGAAACCAATGCGATGCCATTGATGGAAGAACGAGGTCAGAGGCTGAGTTCTTCCACGCAAAAATAATGGTGTCACCAGTTTCAATTTGTCATAAAGAGAGTACCAGTTCCCCAAATCATACCTTTATTCTCATTCTTAAACAGCTTTATACTTTAAGGCCATCTTTAACTCAATTTCGGGATCCTTATGGCTTAAATACAACAAAGGACTGCCACCGCCCAGTGACAAAAATCGAACAACCTGTTGAACGCAACAAACATATGCAACAAGACACAATGTTGGCAGGCGCGAGAGAATGTAGCAAAACGAGGTACGACGTGAGCATTTCAACTTCCAAATAATGGCAATACGCAGCACGTACTACCTGGGTTCAATTGTTGAATTGAACCCAGGAATCAGCCAATAAATTGCTTACATTTTCACAGCTGTTTAAGAATAGGCCTTAAAAGTATTTGCCCAGTTTAAACTAACCCACCACTTTATGCAAAGGTTAACAGATCACCAGGCGTATGGCCTCATGCTGAGCTACTTTAAAGAAAAAAAATTGCAAAAATGAACCCTAACCATCTTTTTCGATATAAAAATCAACAATTTACACTTGAAACCCTTAAAAACAATGGAAGGTACATATGTAATATTATGTTTTGTTTACAAGTGAAACTTATTTCCATAATATAATAATGATGGTGTGTTGTTCTAGGCATTGAACAATACAATGGGTTGAAAATCCTGACTTATGTAATTTTCTGGTTGTGTCTGACCCTGGATCTGATACACAAACTGTAGACTTTTGGAGTGAGAACATGAGTCAACCACTTTTGGGGGAACTTTGTAAATTACACAGGAATTTAACTGCCAGGTAAGTTACAAGCAATCATTGGAACAAAGTCCAGGCAAAATTTAAAGTGAGGAGGACATTCTTTTGAGGATACAAAATTTCTCTCACACAGGTGTTTGAAAGTCTCATTTATTATGACAAAACCAGAATAGAACAAAAATATCAATGGCGACACAGTTTTGACAACTAATTTGGAGTATTTATGCCACTAACTACATCCTGTGTAAATTTGATGGAATTTCATTGCAGGCAAGGCCAAGGCAAATATGATTACAAAATCTAGTTTTTACATGTTGTTTTTTTTCTTGGGAAATAGGCATATAGCGGGCATATGACATACAAATTATGACCTTTGTAGGCAAGATTCCTGCAATGGAGTTTTCGGATTTTTGCAGAGGTAATATCCTTGCATGTCCCTACTTAATCAGTTGTCAGTGGCGCCGCCCCCACACCACACACGACCTCTTTTTCTGGGGGGCAAAGTGAAATTTGGGGGGGGGGGAAGGAAAGTGAAATATGGGGGGAGAAAGTATCAAAAATTTTGATTTTTAACCAATTTGGCCAAAAAAAAGAAAATATTTTCCCCCAAATTTGGTGATTTTTGGCCCCCACATTCCAAATTTTGCCCCAAATCCTCATTTTCTTTCAGCCTGTGGGGGGGGGGGGGAAAGAAAAAAATTGGGGGAAAAGCATAACCCCCCCCCCCCCCCCCCCCCCACGCCAACTGATCAGGGGGTTCAAAAATGATGTCACACATGCTTAAAAATTGCTCTCCAAATAAAAGAGACATTTGCATGGGTCAAACAGCGGCTCAAATGCACTCAGGCGGCTCGGTTGTATAGACCACCTACCTCGAGCACATTTTGAAGGGTTTTAATTTGACCAATAAGTACAAAAGAAACCCACACAATTTGTTTTGAATTGCCTGCTATCGAAATCGTTCCTCATACAGACAACTTTGCTTTGACTTTCTGTTGCACGACAGAAAATACCTATTGTTTATGACATAAAGGCAGCATATTCAGTATTCAATTCAGGTGTGATCTAATACATTGGTAAGCATTCCATCATATATGCAAAAAACAAAACAACAACGAGTTCAAAAAAATTCCGGGCACTTCTTTCTGGAAATATCCTCATGTCTCTTCAAAGAAAGTAAAATTCAAGGAATTTATGTAAAATTCCAAAAATTACAGATTATTTTCACCTCCTGTATTTTTCTATCAGTGGCGTAACCAGGGGTGGGGGAAGCTTCCCCCTGGGGGAATCTTCCCACCTGTGGAATGAGTGCTTATGCACCAATATAACAGTGAAAGCAACATAGCCCTATATTACACTAACCCACTTCAATATATGTGATGCGATCTGGGAAAACCCGCCACATGGTGGGGAATTTATATTTTTAGTTTTTACTATCACTGCAGAGTTTGAAATATTAAGTTTCCATAACTGTTTACTTCTCTCTTATTATTACAAATATTATTACATTATTTCTTCTTTGATACACACGTCAAAAGTTACGCCTTATACAATCCGACAAAAAATAAAGTACAATATAACAGATTATAAGCTATTTTCTTTATTTTTTTAAAACTGTCCTGTGCGACACGTGGCGGCTTTTCCCAGATCACATCACATATGCTTCCCCCCCCCACCTCGAAAATGTCTTCCCCTTACCCCCTGCTCAGAAAAAGCTGGTTACACCACTTGTTTCCTATTCACAAGGTTATATGTTACCTTCAATGTCCCGGGGGGGGGCACTTCTCATTGACAAGGGGGTATCATCCGTGTCCAAGCATTCACAAAAAGCACCCTAAATACGTATTTTCGAAGCTTGAATTTTCACCCTAAAGATGTATCAGTAGTGCAATTAGCTACCCTAAACAAGTACTTGATGGAATTTGTGCCCCTAAACAAGTACGTAGCGCAATTAGCTACCCCAACCAAGTATTTGTCTTTCTCTCTACCTTAAGCAAGTAATTGATGCAATTATTACCCCTTTATACGTAAAAACCCAAATTATTCTTTTAACCTTAAACTACAAAGATCCAGTGTATTTTTTGCACACCACAGACTAGAGTCCGTGTCTCTACCTCTGTACAGTGATGTCATTATTTACGCCCGCATCAAGAAATGCCGTATTTGTGCATGCATGTAAAAGTGCCTTCGCTTCAAGTCAGCATGAGCGATTTACTCTTACGAACAACAAATCTCACACTGACGTCACTGCATGGAGGTAGAGACACAGACTATATGTACAGGCATGAAATCTGAGCTTGGGGTAAATCAGAAAATATCTGGGGAAAGTTAGTTTTTCAGTCAGGAAATATCCAAGGAAAGGTATTAAGCAAATGCCCTGGAGCAAATGTATTTTGAGCCAGGGTCGTATCACAAAAGGATGTTGTCATTTCTAAAACCAAGATAAGCCTGCACTAAAAATCAGGTGTAGAATTCCTTTACCGCACATAGCGCAGAAATGTTTGGAAATCTAGGGATTTGAAAGCCTGAGTTTGAAGGCAAGTATAGACTTCCGGAACAGATTTGTTTTATTTTTTTTATGCTGAAATGAATATGGACCCTAAATTCAGAAGTCCTCATTTAGAAAATATACCCTTTTTCTTGATTTTTGATGATTTTTAGACATTTTTTGCCGATCCTGAAAAAAACACCCTTTTTATGTCAATACGGATGGTACCCCCTTGTCTATGAAGACTGGCCGGGTTCAATGTGACCTAGCAAAACAAAACTAGTACAAATTCACATTGATTCAGATTCTAGATTTTTCTTTGTTTGATCCACCTGAGTGGCCAGTTGGCATGATTTTTGTGTGCACATTCCATTCTGACACCTAACTGCACCAGCTGGTTCAAACAAACATGAAATCAACAGCCTTGTAGTCTTCAAACCAACCCAATTGCAACTTTATGTTTCTTGTGCCGTGTCACCCCGGAACAGCAGTTTGGGCATTTTAGGGATTTAAAAATAGTTCAGTTGAATTTCTGATGTAATAGAGGAGGAGCAGAATATCATAGGGGCCTTATTTAAGGAGTTTGTTTACTTCCCACTACAGAAAAGGTTTGACACATTTGGTAGTTAGTATGGACCCTCTACATCAATGCTAGGTAGGTAGTACTCTCAAATTGTGGTATCACTTTTTCAATAGGGGGCAAATTTAAGTTTACACAGGGGTCAAATTTTAAAAATGCCCCAATCCTATTGAAATGTATTTTGAGCCAGGGTCGTATCACAAAAGGATGTTGTCATTTCTAAAACCAAGAGATATAAGCCTGCACTAAAAATCAGGTGTAGAATTCCTTTACCTGCACATAGCGCAGAAATGTTTGGAAATCTAGGGATTTGAAAAAGCCGGAGTTTGAAGGCAAAAGTATAGACTCAGGAACAGATTTGTTTTATTTTTTTTATGCTGAATGAATATGGACCCTAAATTCAGAAGTCCTCTTTAGAAAATATACCCTTTTTTCTTGATTGTTGATTGATTTTTAGACATTTTTCCGATCTGAAAAAAAAACACCCTTTTTGTTTGGCAATCAGATGGTACCCCCCTGTCTATGAAGACTGGCCAGGTTCAAGGTGACCTAGCAAAACAAAACTAGTACAAATTTCACCATTGATTCAGATTCTAGATTTTTTCTTGGTTTGATCCACCTGAGGGGCCAGTTGGCATGATTTTTGTGCACATTCCATTCTGACACCTACTGCACAGCTGCGTTCCAAACAAACATGCAATCAACAGGCCATGTTAGCAGGAGGACTGTAGTGTAAAGAGTGTGCGCTTCCGGATAAAATGTGAATTTTTGCAACACCCAAGTCCTTTAGGCATTGATAATCCATAAAAATGATGGAAGCACTTCCCCAACCCCCCTTAATGGCCCAGCTTGGTTTCAAAGTTATACAGGGTCAAAAATTTAAAATGTTCTGAATGTGTGAACAAAAAGCACACCATGGTGCATGTCTGGTTCACTAAGGATTCAAAAGGTATATGTTTACACTATCTATGGCTTATAGATTCACGGAGTATGGGGTAAAAACTGTAAAATAGTGGAAAAAGTGAAAAATTTTTGGTTTGTACAGGGTCAAAAGTTAAAATTGCTTTGAAATCAGTTAATATGTGTGCAAATTGTTTCCCTAGCTTAAGGATTGAAGATAGGAATAGTTTGCCTTATCTGTTATGCTAGTTTTCACGTGATCCAACAAAATAGCGTCCACAGGTCAATAGAATCCAATAGGCTGCAATAGCTTGTTGATTTATTTGCATTTTGGTTAATAACCAGACAGTAGATAATCAAAAACTATTCCTATATTTCATTCTATGAGCTAAACCAAACAATTTGAACCCACATTTCAAAAATTGGAGCAACTTTTAATGTTGCCCCCTACACACCAAAATTGGACTTTTTAACCATTTACAGTTTTACCCCATATTCCTAAACTATAAGTCACAGGCAGTATAATAAACATACCATTTAGTTAATCCTGTAACCAGACAGACATCATGGTGTGCTGCTTCAACACAATCGGAACATTTTAAAATGTGACCCCTGTGTAACCTTGAATCCAAGCTGGGGGCCATTGAAGGAGTGTGGCAAGTGCTTCCATCAATTTTTTGATTATCAATGTAATAAGTACTTGTGTGCCCAAAATTCACAATTTTATCCGGATTGCACACTACATAAGATCTGTTAATTACAGTCCCCAACTATGTAGTCACCTTCAAACCAACCCAATTGCAACTTATGTTTCTTGTGCCGTGTACACCCCCGGAACGCAGTTTGAGGTTGGGCATTTTAGGGACTTACAAATAGTTCAGTTGAATTTCTGATGTAAAAAAATGCATAATTTGACCATAAAATTATGTTAATTGGATATTCCTAACCTTTTCATTAAAATACTTCCTCCTCGGAGTGGTACCCCCAGAAAAGCAATTTAAGCATATTATTGGATTTTAAAAATAGTTAATTTGAATTTCTCATTCCCAAACATTTATAATTAGACACCTAAATCACATATATATAACATTCCTAACCCTCTTAGTAAAAACAACCCCTAATGAGAGTGGGCACTCCCGGAACAACATTTTGGAGGACTTAAAAAATAGTTCAGTTGAATTTTTGATATAAGAAAATGTGTAACTTGACCATAAGATTAGGTTAATTGCATATTGCTAAACCTTTCATTCAAATACCGTACTCCTTCCCCAGAGTGGCACCCCCAGAAAGGCACTTTAAGCATATTTTTAGGATTTTAAAAATAGTTTAGTTGAATTTCTCATTGCCGGAGGTGTATAATTAGACACCTAAATCACATAAATATGACATTTCTAACCCTTTTAGTAAACACCCCTTTTAAGAGTGGAATCTCTGGAGAAACATTTCATGCACATTTTTTTAATTACCGCAATTCACTATCTCGTTCAGCAGAAAAAAAATCACTCCGGAATCAATTTTCAAAGTAAGTGGGCAACATTTCTCACTTAAGCGTGGTTATGAGACCAACTTTAACATGTTGAATGACAGCAAGTAATCATGATACATTGCGAAAGTAAAATTGATTTGCGCAGCCACGTGAATGGTTACGGCTATCATATCCGTAACCGTATCCGTATGCATACAAGAGCGAAATGTGGCTAATGACCCTCAGCCTCCCCTGAATGTTTCACCTTCTCATCTGTTACCACACATAAGATCCCTTGTCTCAATGTATAAGCATACCAAGTATGAACTTGATCCATCACTGCACTAAAAGGCTACATCAAGTTAAAAAAAAGCCAACCAAAAGTTGTAAACTAGAGCAATATGATGACCTTAAAGGTCCATGGTCCGATCGCTAATTGCCTCGTCCCCAGGGACCCCAGATTTTGCAGATTTTACCGTAAGTGGTCAAAATTTTGGTATCAGAAGAAACCTACTATTTTTCTCATTTACCCTGTGAAATCTTAGGGCTAAATGATGTTTGGTTGGGATGTTATGAGCGAAAATATGCCCGATTTTGGTCGACCAATATTAATTTTACACAGTGCTCTGTATGGGACTTATAAAATCACATTTTTAGCTCTCACATCAAAATGGATTGAAATATCGGCGCAAAACTTTACAGATGGGGTTTTGGGGTTTGAAAGGCCCTTCTATCAAGATGAAAACTTTATATACTTAAATCGAACCATCCTCCTTTAAATGACCACTGAATGACCTTTGACCTCATCTGTTACCCACATAAGATCCCTTGTCTCAATGTATAAGCAATGTATGAACTTGATCCATCACTGCACTAAAATGCTACAGTAAGTTGAAAGAGTGTCAACCAATATAATGACCCTAAGTGACCCCTGAATGATATTTGACCTCCTCATCTGTTACCCCTCATAAGACCTCTTGTCTCAATGTGTAGGCAAAGACCCTACTAATAATGAATTTGATCCATCACTTCACTAAAAGGTTACAATAAGTTGAAAAAGTGTCACCCAAAATGTGTATACTAAATGTTTGCACAGACACACACAGACAGACACGTGAATCATACCGACAGAAGGTCTTTCCGATTGCATCGGACAACCTAAAAATCATTTGAATGACTGTTTAAAGACTGAAATTCAAATTCATTATAACCAAATTTGTGATACTTGCACAATTGTTTGAGGAATTGGGGATTGGTTGTGTGGATGCTCCCAGGCACAAAACCCCAAGCCCAGGGGCGGTGCCAGGGTAAATCAGAGGAGGGGCGAAAACCATAGGAGGGGTGAAACATTACCTCATATAGGTAAAAAACCTCTAGTCTTTACACAGTTTATTGCTTAAACCCCATATTTTTCCTACATTTTGAAACTCTCAGGGGGTGCCCCCCCCCCTTACCACCCCCTGGCACCACCCCTGCTCTAGCTACACCACTGCCTCTATAAGAAATACAAGTGGATTGTAATTAAACGTGTGTTTTTGTTCCTGTGTATGATGCAGAATTCCCTTGGCTGGCCGGTTCTTATTACTTAAAAATTATCTGGATCCTGATAATTAGGTTCAGTAGAAACAAAATAGTCATCCAAACACTGGTAGAGAAATTCAAAGTGGGTCTATCACGAGGATTGTCCTTCCAGCACATACACATGATCTTAAACAGAGAGTCCGGGCAGTGCATGGGTTTAGACATCCGGTAACCACGCTGGACTTGCTGTATTAATTCTTGGTTAGTCATACCTGTCATGTGAATTGAAAAAGAAGAGAAAAAAGGATATCAAAAGTCAGCACTACATTTTACATGCTAACACCAACCTGGGAGTATTGATGCTATTTTGTATATACTGTAAGTGCCTTACCCCCTCCCCATTTGTAATAATGATTTGTCAGCAAATGATGCCTTTTTCAATGATATTTTCTTTTTAAATGGTTAATTGTCAGCAAATGATGCCTTTTTCAATGATATTTTCTTTTTAAATGGTTAATTGTCAGCAAACGATAACTTTTTAATTATATGTCAGCAAATGATACTCTTTCTTAATGATTTGTCACCAAATATGCCTTTCCAAAATTATTTTTTTTCTGGAAATATCTTTTAAAATGATTTGTCTCAAAAATAATACATTTGAATGATTTGACAGCAAATTGTACCTTTATAATGATTTGTCACCAAATGATACCTTTTTAATGATCAGTCAGCATTAAGTGATATTGTTTTAAGGTCAGCAAATGATACCATTTTAATGATTTATCAGCAAATGATGCCCTTTTCAATTACTTTTTCAGGATTTAAAAAAAATAATTTGTCAGCAAATGATACCTTTTTAATGATTTGTCAGCAAATGATACCCTCTCTTAAAGGCATTATCAGTGATTTGCTAAATCAGAAAATTAAAGAAAATTATCAAAAATCAGATTTTGCATTTCTGTAACTAGAATTTCGCGGTTCTCGGCTTTCGCGGTTTGCGGCGGGGGTACCAAGGTTAGGGTTGTTGGGTTCCGTGCGGAACCTTATCAGACGTAACCTGTTGCATTAGTAAACTTTGTCACCACCTTAGGGTCCCTGTCTGACTACCGACCACAGGGCCCCCTTTGCAGCAATACAAGGGCCCCTTTACTAGCTGCCACAAAGTCCCAAGATCTTTTCTTCATTTCGAACTATCCAATTAGACCCCCTTCACAACTGTCTGGGAGCCCTTCCCAGCTGTCACAGAGAGTCCTTCCCAACTAACCCAGATTCCCCTTCTCATCTATCAAAGGTGGCTCTACAAACTCGATCTTGGGGTGTTAATGTTCAATTTTGTTTCACACCAACTTCCAAATGTCTTTTTTAATTACTTTAATTATAGAAACAGTCGTAACACGAAAAGCACAGATGAGTTTTACGTTAGACATTGTAAAACAAGTTTTTCGTCAAGAGGGATAAGAACAATGGGCCCACAATACTGGAATGAATTATCACCGAACATTAAGTGTAATAAAAACATGTATGCGTTTAAAAAACAGCTTAAGCATCACCATTTTCTGATGGCGTATACCTAGATCTAACTTTAATTTTGTGGCAGTGTTTTGCTTTCATTCATTAACTGGGTCATAATAAGCTACCTAAACATTTAGTTGCAACATTTTGTAGTTTTTATTTTTGTAATTATTTATATTACTTTTATGAACGGAGGTGCCCGCGTCTGACCAACTTTGGCCTTTTGGTCACCTCGGCTATATAATTGTATTATTTTTCTCACTTCCTTTGTATTGTACTCATTATAAATGTTGATGATATGGAAATAAAGAAGAAATTTATCAATTTATCTTTTATTTTTTATTATTTTAAAGGTTTTTATTTTTATTAGTTCATTTTTTATTTTAGTACATACTGTATATTATTTATTGATGTACTTTCATTTAGTTGCATTTTTTATTATTTTTTACATTTATTTTGTTATTAATTTTTGTTTTTATTTAATTTACTTATATTATTTTATGTATTTTTAATTAATTTTAATTTATTGTTTTTCTTTTAAATTCGTATTTGTTATTTGTCTTTTTAGGGTTTTCTTTTTTTCACTCATTGTTCAATTGTTAATTCTCAAATTTTGTATTTTATTTTTACTTAAATGTATTTTATTTTGTTTGCATTGTAATTTTGTTTTATTATTATTATTTTTCATTGTGGCCTACTTATTCCCAACTTCGTGATTCACTTTAAGCTGTGTGGTCCAGTAGATTGAGCATTCGCCCCACACTCCAAAGCTTGTGGGTTCGAGTCCCACTGCGGCCAACGTGTTGTGCCCTTGAGTAAGGCGCTTTACCTCAATTACTCATCTCCACCCAGGTGTATAAATGGGTACCAGCATTATTCAATGCTGGGAAGTAACAGACTCGCTGTGCAGGTAGTCTTTGTCAAAGACTCGGTTTTAAAGAATTCATGGGATGGGGGGGTGAAACTCAGAGAGGTTCGCAGAACCCAAGTTGGTTGGTCCCTTTAGCTGATAGTACCCGGTAGTTTATGTATCCATAGAGTAATACAGTAACAAGGTCTGTAACACAGACTATGTGCGGGAGTGGCGAACCCCCACAGCAAAAAATAATATGGAGGAGTCTGGCCCAAACGCTAAGGAAAGAGAGATGGGCACTCCGCGCACGAGCTTGCTCGGCACGACAATTTACTTACTTAGCAGGTTTTAAAAAAAGAAGAAAAAAAGGGGGGGGAGCAAAATAACGGCACATCTTTCCTAATAACAAACAGCTCAAACAAGAACAAAACTAAATAACAACTATATTGACAACATGTCATGTTTAAGATATCAAATTGGGCTGCTTTTTTCCCATTTACAACATTTTTTGGATTATAATTAACTCTGTCCACAACAAAAGCAAAATTATTTAAATTTTATTATTAGTTAGCACAGTAAATTGTCAATTAGATAGGACAATAAACAGTAGACCTATAGCAGGGAAGCCCCTTGGAGCACTTCAAGTGGTGTGCCCTTTAAGTGGCCAAGGACAATTAAAGGATTATGATGCATTTGGAGGCCACAAGGTGATAAGTATGAGATAAGACAATTTAATCAATTCCACCATATCCCATAACACAATAGATGAGACATTAAAGACTGCATACAGACCATTTACCAGCATTATTTAGGATAACTTGACACACTGTATTATGGGATATTGGATTTGATTCCTTGACCTTCCACATTCTTCAGTCCACAATGCAAGTTGAAACCATCTCGCAAAAAAAGGTAGCATTCGGGTAGGATAAAACAACAACTTATATCCTTTTTCAGTAACACATCTTAAATGTTCCCTGTTATAAATCATCCCCAGATACATTCGGATTTCCAATATTTTTTCCATTTTATTCACCAACTAGCTCCAACTCTTTCCAAGCACACTCATTATTACATTTCCTCAATATGATACCCCCATTTAGGAACATGTAATATTCCGGATTGGCAAGTCTCAAGATGTGCTTCATTTCTTGAAATAACTTGCCTCAGAAATCACCCAAAAATCCACCTTTTTCCTCTACCAAAACACAACACAAGCCTTTCGGCCCTGGAGAAGACTTCAACACATAACATAGCCAATTTATAGCTCTAAACACCACTCCCTCTATCCAAAACTGTTGACAGAAGTCCAAATTTTTCTCACAATGCAAAAGGCAGTACCTACCCCCAAATACGTGCACACTTACTGTCTTCTGTCAGCACATTTTTGGATTTTCAAAAGTAGACCAATTTTAATATACAGACATACGTCTGATAACAAGTATAGGTATCCTTACATACCCTACTAGTGCTAAGACTGAAAGCAACCTAATAAGGACAAAATCTTAAATTTTAGTCAGTACTGTCCGTACAGACACGTACTACAACACGTAATTAATTGGAGATTCATATCTTTTGAGCACTGACTGTTTTCTTCCTTTTCTGTAAGTTTCAGTTGCCAAAAATAAAATTATGAGAATTATACAGACTTGTCCTTGAATTTGTTATAATTTATTCTGCAAAATTAAACAATTGAATCTTTTGGGTAAATCATTGATAGTAAGGCTCTTAATGATTTTTCAGCCAAACGATTGACTTTCAATATTTTTTTCAGGAAATATTTCTAAATGATTGTACTAAATGATACCTTTTTAATGATCTGTCGCCAAAATGATACCCTTTTCTTAATGATTTTTCTGCAAATGCTGCCTTTTCATTATTTGTTTTCTGAAATATCTTTGTAAATGATTTGTGCTTAATAATACTTGAATGATTTGACAGGAAATGGTACCTTTTTATGTATTTTCCCCAAATGATACCTTTTTAATGATTAGTCAGCATTAAGTGATATTGTTTTTAAGGTCAGCAAATGATACTATTTTAATGATATCAGCAAATGATGACCCCTTTTCAATTACTTTTTCAAGATTAATAAAAAAAAACAATTTGTCAGCAAATGAACCCTTTCTAATGATTGTCAACAAGTGATTGCTTTTCATTATTTGTTTTCAGGAAATATTCTTTTTAAGATTTCTTGCTCAGAGTATTGATACCCGTTTTTGATGATTAGTCAGCAATGTACCTTTTTAATCGATTTGTCAGTAAAGTGAATGTTATAATTTTCAGGTAAATTATATCTTTTAATGAATTTTCTCCAAATGATACCCCCTCTTTAAGATTTGTCGCAAGTGATTACCGTTTTAATGATTTGGCAGCAATGATCCCCTGTTCAACAATTTGTCAGACAAATATACCCCTTTTAAAATGATTTGTCAGCAAATTATACCCTCCGTTTAATGGTTTGTCAGCAATGATCCCCTGTGTTAATGAGTTCTCAGAAAAAAGTTATACATTTTATATATGGTCGAATATGAGAACAAAGATGTCTTTCGACCAATAAAGTTGAAACCTAATTAGTGGGTGTCATTTGATCATTACTTATTGTTCTCGTCCTTTGTTCTTGTGCTTCTTGTTTTATTTTTGTTATTACACATTAGGTGTGTTTCTATTGGGGCCATTTACCGGAAAAGAGACAGATAAGGGATTAAATGTGCTCAATAGAAACTGACATCCCTCGCTATTTACTGGTAAATCAACCAGGAAATTTTTTCCTTCTTGAGGAAGGAAAATATTGGCGTCACTTACCGGTAAACGCCAATAGAAACACACTCCGTTCCGCGACAGTGCGCATGCAGGCGAGGAAACGGAAATTGATAATACCGTGTGATTACGATCGACAATAGCCCCTACGTGTGGACGTGTAGACTATAGAGATGAGGGCCAGGATTCGGCGGTGCCTCCTCGATCTTACATACGTCGCCTCTCGCCGCTTGTACAACTCCATATACCTTCCAACCCTACTCTGACGTTCACAAACATTTAACCCATCTAACCTATCATTTGCCTCTGAATTTTGACTGTAAAATGTCAAAATCGACATCAATCCTACTATCGAAGGTCCCGCCATATTTTTGTTGAAAAGTTCAACCCACAATGCATTGCATTGACCTCAATGTATGACCTTTTGCTGGCAAAGTTTGATGTGGAGTTGATCGACAGCAGCCAGGGAGTATTTACCGGTAAACAGCGCCCAATAGAAACTGACCATTATCCACCTTTTCCTTGCTCTTTCCCGGGAAGAGATTTACCGGTAAAATGTAGGATCTTCAATATAGAAACACGCTTATTGACAATTTCCTGGGTGTATATAGGTGCAACATCAAAACTGACGTTTAGTGTGTTCTGATGATGATGTTCATTAGAGTTGCAAAAGCCATCCCTCCAATGCAGATGCCTCAAGGGAAATATTATTTCTGCTCATGCAATATTTTGTCTCTGTCAATACCAAGTTACAAATGTTCTTACCTGGGTATGGTATTTTGCCTTTAGTGACAAGCTCAGATACCAAAACACCAAATGACCACAAATATGATTTGATGGAGTATGTCCCATACATTGCAGCTTTGGGCTGTCCATTCACAGGAAACTTACTACCTGCTGAAATACCAATAGATGGTATTTGACACAGCTTAAAGTATATCTTTCTAAGAATATTATAAAAAATCTTGTTTGATTTTGGAATTAGTCATGAAGAGTTCAGCGTCTGGGATATTCACTTATTTTCCTTGTTAAAATTGAACATGATGAGGTAAAGACGCCGAGGGATTTTGGTATCTTTTCTTATCATTAAAGGTGCTGTTCCGATCATTATCTATCTAGTGTGGTCTCTACTTGATAGAGAGTCTGGCACTTGCGTACACTCCCACAAAATATTGTGGGAAAACAAACTTGCTAGTTTTTTGGTAAATGTAAAAGGCAATAATTGCATATTTGCAAAGGACCTATATATTCATTACTTATGATAAACATCGATGGTTAACCATAAAATTGCCTTTTTTGTCTCTAACTTGGGAATGAAATGGATTTGAAGGTAAAATTTCAGGCTAACAATGGAAATATAATTAATAGTAATATAGAGCCTTTCTTGGATATCAAATTTGATACAACTTCCAGGTAATCGGGGAGGGGGTGCCAAAATATGCAAAGTTAAAAAAAACAAACACCTTAAAAAAAACTTTACATGAATTTTCAGCTTCTTTTTAGTCAAAAATGTTTTAACAGCTTATGGGAACAAAAATCAGAAACAAGCTTTGGCTTAAAAAATCAGGGTTCAATGATTGAATCGGAAAATCTGGGATTCCCCCATTTACAAAATCGCTTTGTTTATGATAAATAGGCATTTTGAGCATCCCTCGTTCCAGGTTAAGTGTTAAAGGGGGGGGGGGGGACAATTACCAAGCAAACTCTGCAAATAATACAAATGTTGAAAATTGATGAAAATGGGGGGCCATCTTCAAAAAATGTGCGGTTATTGCTGTATATGCTTAATGACCAAAAGACAGACCCCATCCAATTCTTTCAGACAGCAAGCCAGATTATTAAACACTATTCCATTACCCATTCTTATGGGGCTACATACTGCTCATCTTGAACCAACTTAGCCAAGCCAAAGTCGCATCTTGACAGATATTTTTCTCCTACTAGGATAATTCTGGCTGCAAGGTCTCGATGTACTAATCCCCTGTCTCTCGTCTCTCCAAATAGTGCATGCCTTGTGCTACTAGTGGAAAAATTCAATTCATGTAGCTTTTAACAAGACCGAGAAATGTCTCGGAAGCTGCGAAGACCATCCGCATGTGAGTTGTGGGAGTTCAAAATTAATAATTGGTCACCAAATGTGGCACATTTTCCGCAGATTTTGCTCATAACATCCAAACAGAACATAATTTAGCCCTAAGATTTATAGGGGAAATGAGAAAACTAGCAGCTTTCTTCAGATAACCAATTTTGACCACTTCCGGTAAAATCTGCTGCTGGGAACAAGGCTATTGACGATCGGACCAGGTAATATGTATGTTTCATAATCATAAATTAATAAATAGGTCTAAATGTATAACTGAATAGATAAATTTGATTATATGGTTATTTTAAATGTTATACTCCAAAAACATGATAACGATACTACACACGGCACACACGAACACACAAACAGACACATGTATTAAATCTAGAACATTTTATACCCAGTCTAAGCAGGCATGACATAGATGTTTTTTTAGCTTTGCTAATTTACTTTGCCCCATGGCCCCGCCTGAATGAACAACTCTACACACACGACTCCACGCACTGTTCGGATAAGCATCCATCTACAAAACATTAATACAATAAGTCACATCTCTGTCTCACTTTGATTACGCTCGCATGAATGAACAAAATTTTTACTTAGCCCGACTGAATAACATTAGTAATACTATGAGATGCTAACCGTTTAGATTGTCACTGGGCGAAATGTCCATCGGATGAATTGATCACTTCCGAAGTGTCCAGCATTCGTGCAAATATGTAAACAGTACAGCATGAAAAACACTTTGTCGTCGATTTCGCCTGCCCACCCTCGCTTATAAATGATCCTTAGACATCGAAGAACATCGATCAGT
>JAMKCH010038213.1:0-159147 GCA_023653785.1 Ophioderma brevispina | reverse complement strand
CCACAGAGTCTATGGGAGACCACTAGCTATATCTCTAAAAGTCCTCACTTTGAAAGGTGAAACACATAATCTAATATACATTTTCTTATTTAGTATGACACATGAACGAATTGTTTCAAACCAGTTTCATCAACAAATCGGACGGCATTCTATAAATAATGACTTGAACTTTCTTGAGCCTATTGTACTAAATCAATAGGTGGTAATATGGCAAACATACCTTTTAGAAACCTTATGAGCAGCCGAAACGACGGGTATAAATTTTAAACAATTAAACACTTTTATTTTTTACCCCTGTACAAATTTTGCCCCCTTATAAACCCCCCAAGAACACATTTTAAAAAATTGACACCCATGATTTTCAAGAATTCTCCATGAAATTCCTGTATTAGAAAAAACTTTAGTGTCAAAATTGTATAGAAAAAAATAAACCAAACATCCATTCCATTTCCCCATGTACTAATATGATGTTTTATAATAAGGTCAAACGTTTCCTCCCTGAGCAGCACTGTATAATATTATATTGCTCCTTGATATTACCATATTTACCTACGGCTAATTGCTTCTCTGTAATGCAAAGAAAACGTGCTAATTAAAGGTTTCAAGATACAAAAACTCGCTTTTGAGATTATTTCTAACAGCTCATACTTATCACCGTCAAAACATTTACCCTGTAATATGCTTACACAGTCAATTCGACGGGTTTTTACAATCATCAATCAAACCTAATTATAATACTAGAATAAAGAAAGAAAGGAAAAAAAATAAAAAAAATAACAAATATTTTTAAATACTGGTTCTAAAATCGGGAATAATTGCCAAACATGCCGACTTTCAAAAACAGTAGGTCAATTCAAAGAACATGTATTACTTTATAACACGTGACTTCATTTTCGATAAATTATTCATCATATTAATGAATAGTTGGAAAGACTATATTGATAAACGTTGTAAAGTTAAAAATCTTATTAAGAGTCTCATCACTGAAATGAATCTGGGCTAGAAGTATTAAGTATCAAGACTGGTGGTACTTCTATGGATCACCTAAGGAATTCTAGTAACCACAAAAGAAAAATGATTATTAATCTCATTCTTATAATCTGTGAAGTCCACGCTGTGTTTTGGTCCCCTTAGATTTTTGCCAAAAATGACTCGAACTATATCAGGATGAACTTCAACAATGATATGAAAATCACATGAAGTACCTAAGCCACTGTAGTGTGAACATGGTTACCATGATATGGATAACTGGGGGTCTACGCTTGACACATCGATTTTACACTAGATGACATTAAAGAATCCATCTGTAAGCTAGAACATAGTCCCGGTATGAGATTCAATTTCTAATGATCTCATCAAAATATGGGGGTGATGACTTGGCAATCCTGTTTGCATATGTTAAGAATTTAATTCGTTTTTAAACTCTGCACCAAAGAAAAAAACAAAACCCCCTCCCCCCCCCCTTAATTTTTCTTTTTTAATTCTCCTTTCTTTCTTGTTCCTATTTTTAAGACGTGGGATACTACCTCTCTTAATACTTATATAGTTGTATTACCCTAACATCTTGTGTGTTGTCAAAAATCTTCAACCCGTATTGTTTCAATAGGATTTCCGATTTTATTGCCGTCCCCATGCTCTACAGAAATTCAGGGAGGGTCAGGAAGGATCCCCGATGTGTAATACCCTATCTTTACGCTTAAAGGTATCGCTGCAACCAGATCGGCCGCTAATCGTCCACCTTCTGCTTTCCTTGATTTCCGCCAAGGCGTTGACACGGTTGGAGGGATGGTCCCCTTTCTGTGCTGGAAGCTTGGTGATAAGAGTGAATGCTTGGAAGCTAATTGATAGCATGTATAAAATGTACAGGCAAATGTTAATTTTGTGATATATACACAGACTTTTTTGATGTGGATGAACGGAGTGTAACAGGCTGTGTCCTCTCACCAATTTTATTCTGTGTTTATCTAATGAACTTGCTAAGCTACTAAATAAATGCAATACAGGTATCAATGTTTGTGGTGTCCAAATAAGCTGCCTCTTCTGGGCAGATGATGTTGTATTAATTGCTAAAGACAAGATGAGCTCAGAATATGTTAGATATTGCCTCTGTCTTCTCTCGCATTTGGAAGCTAGATTTTAACTATGAGAAGTCAAATGTAATGGTGATAGGGAAAAATTCAAGAAAACTTAAGGACAATCTTTGGAACTTAGGGTATAGTACTATAAAGCCGTGTGATTCTTATAAATATCTTGGGGTGCACTTTTCTAATAATCTTTCGGACCATACACACGTCTCAGAAATATAAAAAAGGGGAATAGACTTATTGGCTATTTAAGTCCCATATTACATGGGCAGGATGATTTTAATAGAGTTTACTATGGCGATATTCTCTGGCGCACTGTGGCACTTCATGTATCAATTACGCCAGTGCGGTGTGGACAGGTAGCTCAGAGGATATGAAGCACATTGAAAATTGTGCAGTCTCATGGCCTAATACGTTTAAAACTTCCCGCAATTCTCCAATCGCGGCAATGTATGGGGATTTAGGCTGGCATCAATTGCATCACAGCAATAACTAATACCAAGGTTAATACTTCGCGGTCTTAATTGCATGGAATTGGCATCCGATGGCCAAACTGCTATTCAACGCGCTCCATACCATAGACACGAGATTATTCTCAAGACTTGTTAAATGGATGACTGCTGTAAGATCAACTTTGAAGATTGCAACTTAAGTCATGGCGTTACCAATTCGAAATTCATCCATAACTCCGAATTGTAAATACTATTTTAAAGGCATTAACGACATTCTGTACGAGTACATTGGGTTAATAGTGTTACGTCTAAATCGTCTCTGACTGATTATGCTATTTTCAAGAATAGATTATCTCTGAAAATACCTCTGATAAGTCAGAATTTTTATGGGGCAAGTCTCAAGTTCAAGGCACGTTCAAACACCCTCCCACTTAATGGAGAATCCAATCTTGGTCAGATATAGTCGATACATGCTCTCTGTAACAATGGTACAGGGATTTGTGCGTCACTTTCTGTTTTTATGTAGTGGTCTTAATGAATGTTAGAGTGGACGAGTTGTATAACTCGAACGTAATCTCTTGGAGAACGGACTCTATTATGGCATGCTTCATTGCGGTGATTTGACTTAAAAATGTGGTCTCAGGCATGGGAACCCACTAAAAATGACGATGGTTTATTTTGATATTTTTTGTTAAAGCTAGCCCTTCAAGCGTGCATGTTCCTTGGAGGTCATCAATTATAAAAGAACATGCCACAAGTGGTTAATGTTCTTCTGCCAGTACTTGTGGGAATTGTGTTTTATAATTTTGGTAATATTGTGGTTTATTGTAACATTTTTTCACCTTTTATAAGGCCATTTTATTTTCCTTGTTTACAATTATTTGGCCGTCTTTTCCTGTATTGTAACATTTTATTGCACTGTGCATTTGTTATTTCTGAACGCCACCGCCGGTAGGCGTGTGCCACTGTTACAAAAGTGTATGTTCCAAAATAATAAATAAATAAATTATCAATTACATTAGTATTGTGTAAACATTCTATTATGATCCAAAAATATGAAGCTAATACCAGGAATGTGCATGTCCTGTAAAAGACTAAGTTAACTTAATTGAGATATGCATTACAATTACATAGCGGGTGTTACTTCATATTTCAAATATTATTCAAATTTTACCTACTTTATTGAAACCACATACTGTATGATGTCACAGATACATTTTCCTTAAATTGTACATGTTCTATCGAATGCTTTGCTTCGTGTTTGTAGTACTTTTTGTTGTTATGTTGTTAGGATTTTTAGATGTTACTTTTTTTTTTTTTTTTTTTTTTTTTTTTTTTTGTTTGTAAAGGGGGTACAACATTTTCAGGCTTTACTTGCAGTTGTACCTCCTCCATCTTCTGTGATTGCGATATATATATCAAATCACTTAATTATTCCAACCACACTTAAAATCATCCAACACTAAGGAATAGCATTTAGCCCAGACAGACCTTATAAAGGGTCATGCAGGGCAAAGTCCAAAAGACAAATCTACAATTACAAAAAACAAATACATTAAATAAAGGAATAAATCTCCAAAAAGGCTTTTTTTTTTAAAAGAAATAAATCAAAGAGTTATCTATTAAAATATGCACTGCTCCATGACCGTTCCCCTTTGACATGGTAGCTTACAAAAGAAGCAATTATGGACAATTGGAAACATTATTTCTGAAATCCTGAAGAGACAGAAGAATTGACTGTGGAAAGGGAGGACTTCAGCCTGAAGTTATTGTCATGAGAAATGAACCCCTATACCAATTCGAAGCGATAAAAGTAACATCAGAATTATTTGTTCTGAATACCGAAACCAGCGTAGGCATACTTGATTGTGTTTGATTGGTGGGCCCTGTCACTACATGCTCAAAGGGGACGACACTCAAAGATAAACAGTTTTTAAGGTCATTCCAGAAAATAACTAGATCGGGGATGAGGTTCGAAGGAGAACATTCAGTTGGAATGGTGGTGCCCCTGGCAGAAGCCTGCTTCGTCTGGAATGTCATAAAGATACAGCATTTGATTTTGCGAGACCAGCTCTAGCGATATTGATTAAATATTTTCAAAATGCTGTATGCCGATAAGATACCGGCCTTGATCGAGAAAAACTTTGCAGTTGTTAGGAACATGATTGGAGTTTCCTTGTTATTACAGTGCAAGCATTTGTTTGAGATAGATTTCCCCCACCTACAAAGTTGACTCTAGTATTCAGAGAATCACTAAGGGCGTTAACCAAGAATTTACAGACTCTCGAAGATATTAAAGATAAGCCTTCTCCACAGGTACAGGATGATTTCCCTGGAAATGAGATTAAAAAAACATAAAGGCACCCTTGCACAGCAAGGACGAACCTGAGTATTCAAACTCGGAGTGTATTGTCAACTTTGCTGGCGGAGGATTTTTTTGATTATTAAAATTAGATGAAGCATTACTAACAGTATTTATGAAATATTTCGCATTCAACAGTCCTGATTTCTTCCGGGTCCACCCCCGCTCCTATCTAGCGGATCCAATGCAGTGATTGACCAGCTCTCGCTTTTTATGTCTGATGGCTAGATGAGTCATTGCATGACTATCGAGATAGAGGTCGGAGATGGAACGGAATATTGAACATTGGGGCAAAAAAATAAAAGCACAGGGTACCTGGTTTTGGAATACCAAACCATTTTTTAAGTAACGATTGCACATAGCGTCCGCGCCTTAAGATGAGAAGAGCATAGACATGGACTGTTATTGGTAACGAAGAGAGGAAACAATATCTTTTTACTGAATTTTATATTCGAACGAATAACTTAAGAATCGATGTTTTCCAGCGGAAGTATTTTTCCTAAGGTAGGAAAAAATATCGGAAGATTTGGTTACGACAGGTGATCAAGGACCCAAGGAATTTGTTAGATCCGTTTTTCCACAGTGGGACCTGGTCACCATCTATATCGAATAGAACCAGTTGGAGAGCCATCCGATAGAGCGAGGTATCTACATTGGTGGTTTTCAGTTTAATGACCTGGAAGAGCAGTGATTATTAAATGCGGTTGATGAACGTTGGTGGGTCTTTTTGTGTCTGGTATCAAGCAGAAGTCATCCGCAAAAGGAGTGGTGATGATTTGACACCCTTTGAGATCGTAGCCGTAATTGGAATTGGAAATAAGATCTTGAACTATCGGATCAAAGCATAAAATGAAGATCAAAGGGGAAAGCGGGTCGCCCTGAAAATATCCTTTCTTGAATTTTAATTGATTGGAAGTCCAGTATTTAGTAGAAACTCTCCCAGTAGAGCGACGAATACAAGTTCTGAATATATATAAGTGTCGCAGGGCGGAAATTGTCAGTCTGGTACAGTGTGCTTGATAAGTTATGGTTGGCCAGTACCAATGCACCTCTCCAAGTCAAACCACGTTATGTGAACTGTCCTGGCATTAGCTTTGGCAGGGCTGAATAATCTTCGTGAACACAGAGTTGTGATCAGTACAACCAAAAAACTTATGCCTTGCAAAATCGGCTTTTCTGAAATCTAACATCAATAAGATTATTCGTATCATATTTTTCAAATCTATTGGCAAGAACTTGGTGGAAAAAGTTTTGCTACTGAGTTTGCCAGGGCTATCATGAGAAATTTAGATGGCATTTTAGTATCGCCTTTCTTGTGGATAAGAACAATTTTACTAGTTCCATGAGATGGTGGAACGGCAGAATCGAGCATTTTGGTAAAGAGAGTTGCCATAAAATGTTGATTGCAGGAAAGTTTTTTTACATCATACCATACATGATGCCGTCGTGACTCGGGTGCTGATCTTGAGCTTTTTTCCTAGTTTCGAGGATTCGTAGAGGAATGGCGCATTTCAAAGCCTTGCCATTGGCACCAGATTTGCTCCATTTCCCCGAGAGATTTTATTTTGTTTGTTTCAGAAGTCAGTCCTCAACAAAGTGGTTTGCTGAAAAGGTCCTGCCCACTCAACCACTGAATCAATAACAAAAACTATTGGGGTTGTAGATTTTTTGACGCATTGAAGAAACTGTCAGTTACAAACCATGCATGTCTTTTCCTTATCACTCAAAAATATTTCCTGTAGCTCTTACTCAATAAAATTAAGTATACGCGGGTTGCATTTTGATTTTATTGGGTATTTCAATGGTAATCTTTAAATTTATCACTAATCATTATTTTAGTATTTACGATTAATCATTTCGAGTTACAATTACTAAGCTACATTTTGAGTGTGTATCTTATGATTATAAGCTATTGTATGTGTTCAAGGGGGAAATAGTAAACAAGTAAAACCAGAAAGAGTTCCGAAGCAATGTAAAAGTTCCTTTAACAATTTTAACGGTACCACTAAAATAAAACAAGACCAACTATGTTTATCCCGAATTAAAAAAATGGAATAAAGGTAATACTTAATTGACTTTTTCGTAACGTCATGAATGCCGGGATCCCGACTTTTTTTTAATCGCCTATATTAGAAACTGTTTTTTTTTTCTCAGATACAACTTGCACTAACTTAACAATGATGTCGAAAGAATGATAAAAAACTCAACTTCGCACAAATTGAGGGCGTTGTTGTGCTACACCCTGAAGAAAATGACTGATAGTGTCTTTAAATTGCTGTTGTTTCTTATGCCTTTGTCAACACTGACACAAAAGCAGCCCAACAAATTCCTGACATAAATGGTAGATTATACGATGGTGTATACACACATACGAGGGTTCAGTTTTACGATTCCTCCGTGTGAAATAGTGCAGGTTGCCTCCAGTCCCGTGTCTGAGACACTCGTAAAACTGGACGAAGGATCATTTGACATGTCTTGGAGATATTGAGTAAATGCCAGAACGCGTGGGGTAAGTTACGTGGGGTGAGAGCACGTAATCATAAGATGTGGCCCTTCGCGATACGGGCTATCTACAGTAGATAGCACAACGACGTAGATAGCATGACCCACCTTGGTTTTATTAAATTTGATGACAAGCTAATTAAGGTTATTAATCTCGCCAATGGAATATTTCCCTTCTTTTCTGAGCGGATAATTACCCCAAACGCCCTGAATATATAGTTGATGGTGTTATACTACCGATCTTGGTGTTCGTCCTAAAGCAATTTTCCTGGATGTTAACAATACTCGAGGAAGCATATCGTATTCCTTGTTTGAGCAAATTTTAAAGTTGCTACTTTTCTTGCTCAATTTTCCACTAGCTGAAAAGAACAATTTCCTGCACTTATTGGACGGGTATTGTTCTAAAGCGGAAATTTAATTATCCAAAGTTAAGTGAAGCCCGTGAAAGAGTGATATAACCCGAGTCGTTCGGGTGAGGGTGTTTGGAGTAGAGTGGGGTGTAAGGAGAAAATTACGCGTCCAATGCACGTGCAAAGGTTTTTGCTTGTAGACTTCCTTCTTGAGAGGGTATTTTTCTCTACCAGCGAGTAATAGAATCTGGAAAGTTGCTCCGAGTTAACTGTTGCCTTTCCGCTTTTTACTATACAATGTATAGGGAGTTCCTTGCTTACTACTCAAAGTCTTTGCCTCGCAGCGCACTCCCCTTAAGGCAAAAACGCAATTGTCTGTAAATGTAGGTACGATACACTACACACACAGTAGTTCAGGCGTAGTGAATTTTCCGATTGTTTAAGCCGGGTAGCTTTTCTGCATGAATTATCAATATTAATAAATCAAAGGCATTCGAATGAGCTTGGTGGTTTATTCAGCGGCCGACATGTCGGATTTTCATCGAGGCCTTCGACTTGACACTAACGCCATGGGCAAGTTACGCGCGTGCGGCCACGCGAGTGGCTAGCTCGAGAACGTCTTCCGTTAACAAACAGGTCCTTGCGATATTTGGCCCCGTCGAACGGGTAGATTTGTTTGGTTTGGACCTATCATGTCCATAATCGCGTCCGTCTAACTCATTTTCGACAGAATTGATGCTGCTCACTTTTTTCTTTAAAATACAATTTTTTTCTCAAGCAGAACGTTATATCTTACCTAATCCTATTGAAACGACTGTACTTAGACTGCACCTTTAATGTCAGGTGTTCCAAATGCCAACGTGGGTACCTTAAGTCTTAAAACACATCTCTCTGCTTGGCATTTATGTTAACATAGAATTTTAGAGCAAATTGAGATTGCACAATGATAATTGCTTAATCCAGCTTGTGGTAGTTCACTTTCTCCTCTCTAAAGTTTCTAGTTACGAGATCCATGACCAATGGCACCATCCGGATCGAGTAACCACGGTTATAGCATCGTACTACTACGAATTCTGAACACACATTATCGCCATTACGTGGTGTGGGCATTAAATACATGGGCAGTGATTAAAGTTGGACTAGTCCCCATAAGTAGATCTTCTTCTCCTTAAAGGTGTAAAATGATCTTCATGCATTATGCATAAGTTTTGTTTTAAATCTTCAGCTCATTTTATGCACGTCCACATAATGACTCTGCAACTTCGAATTGACCAACAAACTTATTATAGTTTTGTGTATCAACTTTAGAATAAGGTTTCAACATAGAACCCTTTTTGTCCTGTATTTTTCACCCTAAGCACTTAAGGTTCTATAAAGAACCGTAAAAAGTTCTATGAAGAACCTTCAAAATTTTAAAAAGGCCAGGAATTCTTTTTGTTAACATGTGGTTCCCATATATTTTGAAAAGTTAGCAATGTGACCGCAGTGATGACCCTTTGCTTTCTGAAAATATTTTTTTTGTGGGCAAATAAACATAATTTCTTTCTGTCTAGCCAAGATCCTCTATGTGCTTTCTTAACATACATTTTAGGGTTCCTAGAGGATAAGGTTCTACAAAATCATTTTCTTGGCTACAGAACCTTTTTGGTTACATTAAGAACTCTAACAAATCTTCGCGGGGGTTGCTTTTCAAGAAACCAAAATGTTTCTTAGCCAAGAAAATGTTTCTTTGTAGAACCTTAAACTCTAGGACCCTTTAAATGCTGTTTAATAAAGCACCCTTCAGAGGATCTGCCCGCAGGTTCTGTGGGGGGTGGTATAACAGAAAAAAATGAATTTTTCAGGCCATGACTTTTTATTTTTAAGCCAAGGTTATACTGCCTTTCATTTTGCTTAACCTTTCAAAATTATTTAAAAAGCCCTGGTGGGAAGTCAAGTATATACTTCGGTTTTTGTTTTTTGGTATTTTAAATTTGTTAAGGTTCTTTACAAACTTTAGCAGTGCTTCGGGTGGAAAAATACGGCAAAAAAGTTTCTATGTTGACCCTTTATTTCTTAGGTGATAATTCTTCTAAAATGAAAATGGGAGCCTAGTTGTAAATTCCGAATAGCTTCGTCCACGAAAATGTTACTGTCAACTTAGAATTGACCATCAAGCTTTTAATCTGCTCTTGGCAGAACAACATGGTACTAAACTTTTCGAATAAACATTTAAAGGAATACAAGGTATATGCAACAGTACTGGCTCCTAACTCCAATAGTAATTCTTATATCTGGAGATATAACTGAACAAGTCAATTTTGCTGGTATGGCCAAAAGATACGTAGTCAGTGTGTTATCGTCATTTAAATACAAAGTCACATATATAGTATCAAATTTGATTACGATTTTTTCAGATATTTTCATAATCCACAGCCTCGCCCCAGACTTGCCTAAAACATGGAGATTTTTATATAATTTGACCGTTAGCTCTGGTATTGCATGTTTGCCTAATTTGCAAATTAGATCATCTTTGCAAGAAATTATTTGATATTTTCTGTCCATCAGAAATTACAGCGTAATGGTGTATGTGTGTCACTGTGATACAAGCATTTGCTCACTACGGAAGATCATTTACCTGAAATTTTTGGGAAAATGCTTTTAGTTAATATCCTAAGGTGTATGAATCAATGCACGGCAACCTTTATAGCAATAACTCCATTTTTGAAAAATCGTCTCCAATTTTCAAAAATTAGATTTTTCACAGGTTGTGTTGGTAATTGTCTAGAAGACTATACCTGCGAATGGTAATGATCAGAAGTGTGTATTTGCATCATAAAAGAAGCGAGTTTGTAATTAGAATCGGGATCCCCGATTGTAATTTAACAGCGGAACTGGAAATGCCAAATTTCTGTCAGTCCACTGTGAAAATCATATTGGAATGATCTTTGCAGCAGCCACTGAATTACTATCAGTGTGTAACGATTACTTATATATCCTACTTACAAAATTCCTTCTTTTGCGATACCTGTTCGAGGTTACCATTCACAGTTACAGTTTACTAGCCAGTAACATGCAACTGTGCACAAATCTCAAGATTGGGTAAATCGGGGGCTCTCTCACAACATTTGCTTTCTGTTATTGCTTTAACTAGGGATGTTTACTTATTTTTATGTTTAAGATATTTTGACACAAAATGGCATTTCAAGGTGTGCTAAAATATGTCCATTAAATTATTTATTAGACTCTTTCAGTCTGCTATAGATCCGTAACCTCACTCGTAAATTTCATTCTTTTTGGCTGCATTTAAAAAAGCTGAAAGCTGAGGTCACTCGACTTTAGTAGTTGTATTCCCTTTTTGCACTCACTTTAAGATTAGAATCCACTATTTTTTCCATCTTGTGCCTCTTTCTATGCCTTTGTTTATTTTTACAAAGAATGGGAAGTAGTATATGCAAACGCATAATTGACCGCGTTGGCTAACCAAACGCAATTTCTCTCACGATAAGATGAAAGGGGTTTGCCATCTTCAGTAGATAGCGATAGCGAGCAATTCACGTAACACGTGTGTGCATGATTCTATTTTACAGTTATGTTCTGGAATTTTCCGAGCTCTGCATCTTTGTCATCACTCGGGTAAATTCAGAGCCACTCGGAGAAAATGAATTTGTTTTGTTTGTCTCCCGAGCAGAGGTATGCCGTTTACCCAATCGAGAAAACAGACTGAGTATCTGGCAATTAGCAACTGAATCGTGAAATCATGCATCTTGCTTTGGAAATCATTAAATTTGCTGTTCGAATAACAATTCGGATATCATCCTCCACAACTTCTTAAAATTGGCCAAAATTAAGATGATGCTTATGTTATACACACATAGTCCGGCTACAGCCTGGTGTATGTTATAAATTATATAATGTTTTTCAACGGTTTCTCGGCCTTTTTACCTGTGTATCTGTTCCCTGATGCCAGACGAAAACCTTTGAGCATTTTAAAGAAACGCAAATTCAAATGGCCACCAAAACCCTAAACATGCATATGTTTACGTATTCAAAAATTGTATTTTTTTGGCCTACCAGTCAAAACACCCATTGTGACCAATTAAGTAAGATTCATTAACCGCCTAATTAATATATTTTAATATGGCCGCCAATGGCAACAAATCTCGATATTATCTACTTTTGACCGTAGAATGGTAACTTGTATATCTCAATGCTTTTATAGCATCATATATTAATAAAACTATTAGAATAGCTTTCAACAATTTGATAATCATCATCATAAACCATTCAAGATGGTGGCCCAAAATGGCAAAATTCATTACTACATATATCCAAGAGCTGCCATGTTTATGTATATCATATAACTCATTCAGAGCCATTTAATATCATAACCAATAATGCAAAGTGATTGCTCTCTGCAAGATGGCATCCTGATTGGCGTTCAATATGGCTGCAAAGATCAATAGTAACGGTCAGTAATTCATTCTCGCTAATAGGCTAAGAACATATATTTTTTTGTGGTTTTTAGTAATTATCACTTCCAAAATTCCCAGTAAGGCTATCTTGAGTGTCTTCGGGTAGTTATTCATCAAATATCCGCAATTGATGCCAATGGAACGCCCCAAAACCTGCAAAACAAAGAAACTTATATCTCTATATATGGTGATCGATTTTTCGCCGCTAGTAAATGTCCATTTCCAGCCATATTGGCTACCCATCTTGGATGGCA
Organism: Ophioderma brevispina; assembly: GCA_023653785.1. Taxonomy (NCBI): domain Eukaryota; kingdom Metazoa; phylum Echinodermata; class Ophiuroidea; order Amphilepidida; family Ophiodermatidae; genus Ophioderma; species Ophioderma brevispina. Next base: position 146,689 of record JAMKCH010038213.1, on the reverse strand, counting down.
CCTACATGAATGATTACTTACTGATTACCTAATGATGTGTTACATTGATCGATTGACTTACAGGGATTACAACAAACAATTTCAGTAGTAGGTTCAAGACACAGTTTTCATTTAGCTATATTAGAGTAATCGGAACCATCTTGGATCCTATAACTACTGAATTTAAATCACTGTTTCTGCCAAAACACCCAGATAGATACCAAATGACCAACCTGCAGTCAAAGGTAGTTCACGATCAGACACATTATTGTATTGGACGGCCTATTGATTCATTGACTAACGTGGTTTACAGAATCATATGTTCATTGGTCATAATGAATTTTTTAAACGAGACAGGCTGAAAGTAACAACTTTTTGAGTGAACAAGAGATTATATTTTTGTGTTTTGTGCCATTCGGTCTAGAACAGTTGAAAAATATTATATCTAATAAACAAGTGATATTAGTTATCACTGAATCGTAGCCTGGGACTTAACACTCAAGGTTAATTTTCGGCAATAGCTATTTTTATTTCCTATTGAAAGTAAACAATACACGATGTGGTATTATTTGACGCCATTTTCAATATAAACATCGGCTGACTGTCATGGAATTCAAAGCCCTTGGTGTCCCCTTCCTCGAGCGCCTACCAGTCCCATATCAAGAACTTACCGTCCCAGGCAAGGAGAAAGATGCCACCGGTCAAACAGAATATCGAGCAATAACCGAGTGACCACTTATCTTACCAGAGGGATTGTAAACTTTGGTCCCCAACGGCCTTCATGTCTTTGTCTAGCTGTACTGACGTCCGAAGCTTTGACATGCATAAATAATAAATTTCATATTGTTGAATGTGTGTTGGGGATTGTTGGTACAAGTCAGAACAATTATGAAGTTTCAATTCTTTTCTATACATTGATCGTAAAAAAAAAAAAAAAAAAAAAAAAAAACCGGATAACTTTATATTTATGGATTAATGAAGTTCGAGTTTGAATGCCTTGTATATGATATTTCGCGTTTTGGCCTGGGGGGGACGCCAGGAGTTCAAGACCATTCTTTATAGCTGCGATTGTGTCACTTTTGGACGTTGAAACGTGACATTAATGAACGCGAAGATAACCCTTTACCAGAAAAATATACTTCGCGTCGTCAACCCAAAGTTAAATTTATTGATTCATGCATGAAAACTGAATATTTCAACATGCCTAACCAAAACCTATCAAAAAAAAATCTATAGTATTGCATTAATTCTCGCGGTATCCTTTTTCGATGGAAAGAATATTTGAATCTGAATGCAATTGCAACGATATATGTTGCTATAGTACGTACATATATATATATAGGCAATGCATGCCCATTGAACTTTGGACTTGCGTACAGCAATCTGTGTGATTGATAGATTCGAATTACACGAAGGCCTATTGAGCTACTGCACAAAATTCATAGCCTGAGGACGTAGGTTGGATGGAGAAAATGAGGGATGGGTAAATCGTAAATTAAGGACAAATTCAATTTCAGAGCTGATATATGAAAATCAATGAAGAGAAATGGGCGAGGAGGCATATGGAAGTAAACCCCAGTGGTACGGTTTACACACAATACACTGCTGTTTAGCTCTAAAGATTTGTGATATCGATGCAAGATAAATTGCAACAAAACAGGAATTCAAATACCTCGGAAAAATCTTCAAATGTTGTCAGGCAGACAGCATGTACTTTGCCACAGTAGAGATGGGCACAACTCTGTGTTTGACTGAGCGCAGGAGTGAAGCCTCACAAAATAGAAAAACACCTTATTGTAAATAAACATTTTTCTCCCACAAATTTGCAACGTAGAAATCATTTCATATTTAATATACCTGGACTAAAAGTTTCGACCGTTTTTTAAATGGTTAACATTGTTTGAAAAGAAGTGTTTGGATATTGGCAAACCAATTTATACAAGCTCATGCATATACGTTTTATGTGTTGGTTATATTCTGGGAAAATGCATGATAGTAACATGCCCCGGTATCATAAACACATTTTATTCATATATTAGTTTGAAAACTCTTTTTGCTGAATACCTTTTCATTTGAGAGTGAAAGTGAGACATCTTTACGTTTGTTTGATCGTACCTTGGTTGGCGTCAGACTTACTCAAACTCCCTGCCAAGTCAGTGCCGAGCTCTGTACTATAAACGACTCTGAAGTATAAGCTGCATGCATGATGGAAAACTTTCACTTCATGTAACTTTTCTTTTTGCCTATAAATATTTTAAATAACCCCTTTTATGAAAAACTGTAATGCTTACTCATGATATTTCATCACTGTCATTTTAATATTGATTCAAAATGAAATTGAAATTAAGCTCTATAAAAGACAGCCTTTTAATAAAACCAAGTAAGACAACGGAATTAGTTTTAATCTTTCCCAGAGACGCTGGAGCGCAGGTTTTCTTAAACCATATAGAGGTTCCTTTAAAGAAAATAAAGTTTCTAAACTGGTGAAAAATGGTTCTTATAAAGAACACGCTCTTTCATTGAGTTGACTTAACATAATATTAATAACATCAACATCTTCGAATTTGAACATTTTTTAAGTGATTTTAAAATTACATTCCCATGCATGATGCACTCACTGATTTTATGTTTATCAGGTGTTGCCATGTATTTCTGTAGAGGGTGGCAACATGCTTAATGATTAGAGCGCATTTAAAATGATTGATTTCAAATGTTTTTGTTAAAGTGATGTTTCCTTAATTCGTTCAAAACGCAAAATAAAATAAAGAGCGAGACGGTATATAAATCGAAGCATAAGTTACACGTAATTTATGATAAATGTCATATTATACTTAAATGAACGTAAAAATATAAAACGTGGAGAAGTAGCAGATTTCTTAATGGTCAATCCTAAGAAAAAATATATGAAATATATACAAAGGATTATTTTTACTAATATCAATCTTTTCTTTCTGTTTGAGATCACAAAATCCGCCTTGTAGTTAGGAATTAAGATTAAAGTGATACGGCGAATCTAGAACCTATTTTATCTGCGGAATTAACGCCTTGTAAGGGTGGTGTTCAGTGATTCGAATCCGATTTTCGCACTTTTGTAGCCGTTGTAGCACCTCCAGTCAAGTTCGCTCATTTTGATTAGTTCTTATTTCTAGCAACGGGACGACCCAAGCAATTACCAAATCTAGTCCGATCTAAGCCCACATCAGTAGAAAATGGAGATAAGGGAGCCGAAGCTCTTATCAAATAAAACAATTTGTTTTTTGTTGGATCAAAAGACCGAGCCAGTTTCCTTTGTTCGTTTGGTCGTTGGCACGTGCCTGTGGCTGGCCACTGCCCCGACCGTAACCGGTAAAGGAAGAATAACAATAAATATCCCAATGGTTCGAATTATTCAGAACTATACATTTTTATATCAAATCTCTTTGCATACTTAATTTGGCCCAAATACTGCCGGAGAAAAAAGAAAAATTATTACAAATAAAAATTGTAATTTATGCCTGTAAACTTTCAGATTTCATTTTTAATTTCAAAGAGGGATTAACTTCATATCGTGTCGGGATTTTTTTGAAGACAACACTGTCCCATTTATGACCGTGACAGCTAGGGGCCGGTTTCAAGCACAAGTTGCCCCTGTTTACTCTAAACTGACTCTATAGCAATTCATCGGCCAATAACGTTCCAGTTCTTGGCAAGAAGACTTGGTATCTTCGGGTAGACTTAACACGGGGAGGGTCGATACAGGGGCCCGAAGGGAGACGCTCATTTTCCCAAGCGGATCGACTCAGCGTACATGTCATCTGAACGTTCTTCCTTATTTCCATTAGAGCCCATCTTTCAGGTGTCGACGCGAACAGCAACTTGTAGATGTGCCCTGGGGTGGCTGCGAGGAACCTCGGGAAGGATACACGACTGTGAAAACAGTTCGCGTGACACACGCACGGCTATATTGGCTTAGTTATAGAACTTAGCCTTTTATGCACCCATGTTATGAAAGAAACAGTCAATGGGGATCTCTGGTCTATGCGTAACTACTATCATCATGAGAAGATATTCAAATGAATATCGGACTAATGTTAAGTTTTTGATGTACAATTTTACGGCGTAAGATTTCACGCGAAATTTCAAAGCATTATGTTCGGACGGGTAAGGCCCTATCATCCGTCGTTCTTGCCCGTTACGATATTCGAGTGCGCTAGCCCGTGTTGTTGTGAGCTCATTCTTCGGGCAATGCCGTGGATACGAAACGGTGTACCGACCTCTATAGTGTTCTGAGCCGGTGAATTTGGTTTGCCTATGGCCATTTTTTAATGTGAGATGTAAGGATTTAAGATGTTTATCGCCATAACCGCGAATAGGAGATTTGATAAGATGCAAAATCGGTCCCGAGAGATGAGCAAACTGACTTGGGGGAATGAGGAATGCATGCCACTGAGCAAATAAACCGTATTCAGCAACAACAAATTGCCTTACAATGCGAAGATTTTGCCTACAAATAGTAGTTATGTCTGGTCATATCGCTTTTTAGATGTTTTACCAAATAACAATGTCAGAGTTCAAACTTACTGAAGATTTCACATTTAAATACCATAATACAATTTTAGAATAAATGTAGTCATTTTTGAAGAAAAAAATAATAAGTATATACATCACAAAACACTCAATTTTGCTATAGCAGTCGTCGTAAGAAGGGTGCACATAACTAGCTTATTGAACAATTACTACATTGATTCTAAATTTGATTTATTTTAATTTTAGCGTTGTCTCATGACATCATAATTAGATTTAAGAATCCGCTGTGGTATCCTGGGATTAATTTTTGTTCCAATTTTAACGAGGTGATGTAAATGCTGGACAGCAAAATTCAATATAAACTTTCAATGTTGCCATAAAGGCAGTCTGAGATATTTAAAATTCCTGTGATCTCAATTTCCCCATAAGCTTTGTTCAGGAACTTGATTTGGCACTCTCCCAAAACAATGGATCAAATTGTTGAAAAACGCGCTTGTTTTCCATTTTTTTTTTCTCAAATTGTAGATTATCTATAAGACCATATCTTTTAATATGATTTCCAATGGAATATTTAAAGGAACTATTCTTATACACTGGTGCTGGCCCAAGATAAATCAATAAGTAGTGTTTAGGTAATGTTTTAGTACTTGTCATTTTTGCGTGATATATTTCTAGAAATACTCAAAACCATAAGTAATAATCAAGAAGAACTTCACTTCAATCTTACAAATAAGGTATTAAAGAGAATAAAAAGTTCCATAGGTTTTTTAAAAAGCAAAGTGTTTTCTAATCTAACGGTGTTTTTATTCTAACCAAAATTACTTGTTTATTTGGAATATTTATATTTGCAAAAGATATATAAACGAGAGATTTAAAATATTTGCTCTAAAACTATACATGGAGCTTCCCTCTTAACTAGAACTAATTAGTACTTCATAATTATGGACTGATTTTTAAAAATAAAGAAACATAAAATGTAAAACCAGATTCTTGTAAATGTGCTTGAATTTATTTCTAACACGAACTAATTTCACTATTTAATTGTTCAATAAATGTGATTTTATGGTGTGATTATCTGGGAGAGCAAATAGCCCTGTATTCCTACCTAACCCCCGGGGTACCACGTGTTTCTTTCTTCTTCTTTTCTTCTTCAGTATCTCTGATAGACTCATTTCTCTCTATACACCATCAAACATGACATCTATCTATATAGCTTTTTGCACATTTAGAGCCTTCCTTACCACGTCTTTTGAATTGGTTTTAATACAATCCTAACCCTTTGGATCACCAATATTCCCCATAGGATGCCACTTTGTTGATGGTAATCACTGCTGTCGTCAGTAATAGCATGCTGCACCATTGTTAAAATCTCTACTTATTTCTTTCCCTCTTTTTCCTTCTCTCTCTCTAACTCACTCTCTCTCTCTCACCACTATTCCCCATTCTATTACCTCTGCTGCCCATTATTGAAAATGCAGCATTCTGATTGGTCAGTTTACTGCCCATTATTCTGCAATAATGGGTCGCCAATGCATTTCCTTATTAAATGAAGCTGTTTTTGGTAATAGAATAGAAATAAAGGGTTTGCAGTGTCATTTATGGGCTCATAATGTATCCTCGGCCAGAAAAACTTTCAAATAATGGGCTCGGCTGCGCCTCGCCCATTATTTAGTTTTTCTGACCTCGGACACATTATTCACCCATAAATGACACTGCCAACCCTTTATTTCTTAAATAGATTCCAATTTGTTGATGGTATATTCAATGCTGCCTTGAGTAGATAGCATGCTGCACCATTGTTAAAATCTGATTCAGATTCAGATTTATTGTCTCTTCACAAAACATGTATACAAAATAACAGATGATAAATCTTAATAGTATATAGGTAACCATACCTTATGTACAAAGATGAACTAGTTGGTTGTATATACAAATGATAAGTAATAGTTAAGAACTATGGTTAAATGAAAACATATTTTTCAAAAGTAATGATATAAGTGATAATATTACAGATAAATAATTCAAAGCAGTAATCTCTACTTATTTCTTCCCCTCTTTTTCCTTCTCTCTCTAACTCACTCTCTCTCACCAATATTCCCCAATAGATTCCAATTTGTTGATGGTATATTCAATGCTGTCGTCAGTAGATAGCATGCTGCACCATTGTTAAAATCTCTACTTATTTCTTTCCCTCTTTTTCCTTCTCTCTCTAACTCACTCTCTCTTCACCAATATTCCCCAATAAATTCCAATTTCTTGATATGGTATATATTCAATGCTATCTTCAGTAGATAGCATGCTGCACCATAGCACGCTGACCAAAAATTGTTAATCTTCTTCCACCTCAATCTCTCCCTCCCATACCTCCATCCGTCCCTCTCTCTCTCTCTCTCCCCCCTCTCTCTCTTCCTCGTTGTTTCTTAGAACTCTTGCACTATTAATTAAAACTCATCGTTGCCGAGGTGATTGGCCGTAAAGCACGACAAAACACCCTCATCACGAAGGTTACATCGCAGAACTCGCTCAGCCGGCCGTATCGCTTAATATGCCGCAATCGTTGGCTGCCGTTTTCGCATCGAGGAGCAAACAAAACACCGTCTTGGCACGTGCCAACCAGCGACGCACGTGGCGGCGTATGGGCACCTTTATTGCGTCACTAATCGAGCTTTCTTCCCCCATTTTTCTACCGTTCTATACCAAATCTTGGTAATAAGCAGTATTGATAACGTTGGATAATGCCGTGAAAGCGCCAAACAAAAGCACGCAATTTAGTGATATATACCGTCTTTATTACTTTGATCAGATTGTAATGCTGATGTTATGTTGTCTTACACGTTTACTTAAAACCCACCAAAATTGTGAAATCGGGCAAGCGGCCCTTTCCCTCGTACAGAATAATTCAATGTATGTGTGTGTCAAGACAATGTCAAACGATTGAATTTGAGAAAATCCAAATTTTAATTACAACACCGGATGGGATGGAAGATTGATAAGGAGTATAATTATTTGCCTTAACTCTAACGCTTACATTCTACAGAGGGGAGTGATTTGCAAAAAACTTTGGAGTTTAAGAAAGCAATTTTTGAAATTTTCTCCCATGTGACAAAGTTTTGCAATTCTACGCCTAACTGGCAATCTTTCAAATTACCTCAGTGCGGCTGTCCGTCTATCTGGGCTAGTGATCCGGTTCTATGTATTTACTTTATTCCATCATGACTTATAAGTTTGCTACGTTGTCTTAATTTTTAATAAAAGAAAGTCACACAAGTATATCTGCGTTACTTGTCTTCTGTTGCCTGTCTGTCTGTGTCTGGAAAAATGTTTAACCCTAAATCTAATTATCACTTTTTTCCACATCCGTGCGCACATTTTCATGCACTAGCAGGTAATGGTCCTTGGGTAATGGGTTTATAAGTGCACCACAAGTTATCTTCTCAAAAGCGGGGGGTCGTCGAAGGTCACATTCATCAAATTGCTTGTGTATCCACATGTGTCGATCAATTTCTATAAATTGGATCGATTAGCCCCAAATTTATTGGTCGAGCTATGAGTTGCAAAAATATTGGGCGGGAGGACGCGGAGAGACGCAGTCGAGGCCCAAATAGGCTATTTTAAAACTCATAGCGAGGACCAATAAAATTTTGGCCATAAATTTAATCATCCGATTGTATGATTCCATGCATGTTTTGGATTCGATATTTTCAACACTTGAAACTTCTCAAAAAATGATATCATTACACTTGGATTGCATGGTTCCGTGGGGAGAGGGAAGGAAGACTCCCCCGACCCCACCCCACCCCCCCCCCGCACCCTAACTTCTTCCTCCCAGTGTTAATGACCTCACTTGACCGTGGGGACCTCAGTACCCTTTGTTTCCATCAAAAACACGGCTGCAGACGACACATAGTGTTCTGTGAAACGCTATATTTTTTTATTCACATAGGAAGGCCGTGCATCCAAATACAGAGTATTTCTAGATGTAAGGTTAATGTATCAACAGAAATTCACTGTAGTAACCCAAAACTAAACATATTTTTAGCAAATATGTGAAAAAATTTTAGAAGCTGCTTTCAACCTGATTTTGGTAGGTAAGGGTGTCAACATTTTAAAAACAAAAGTGAGTTTCGTCAGGGGGTAGGGAAAATGGTTTTTCGGGAGTCAAAGGTCAATAACAGGGGTCAAATTTTGAAATTGATTTTTCCCAATCATGTTGATAAAGTATACCAAATTTAATCATAAGGAATAGTTGTACTTAATGCGGCCGAAAGTTTTTAGCAGGTTTATAGAGTAAAAACAAGACAAAAATCAATAAAGTGCATTTCAGTTGTACAGGGGTCAAATTTTAAAATTACTCCGATTTGGAAAAAAACGGTGCAAATTATAGATGGAGCTCATAGGTATAAAAATACGGAATAGTTTGACTGTCTTAAATGCTTAGTTCCCAATTATAGGGGAACCAAGGTCAAATCCATTGCATTGACCTTGTTCCACCTATTTGGTAATGAAGCATTTAAGACACTCAAAACATTCGTTATTTTTATCCTATGAGCTCCATCTATAAGTGCACTCCATTTTTTTTATCCAAATGGCAGTAAGTAAGTAAATTTTAAAATTTGACCCCTTACAAATGAAAATGACCCTTTTTATTGGATTTTGATGTTTTTATTTTATTTAGCCTATAACTCCAACACTTTCGGCCGCATGTAAACTATACTTTTTGGAAATCATTATGATTAAACTATTAACTTGTATACTTCAACATGAGTTGATCAATTTCAAAAATTTGACCCCTGTTTTGTACATTTGAGCCGAAAAAAAACAATTCCCACCCCCTACAGATAACTCACTCTTTTGGGTAAATGTTGACACCCCTAGCTACCAAGAAATCAGGTGAATTGAAAATCAGCTTCTTTCAATTTTTTTCATCAGAATAAACTTGCTTTAGGGTACTATAGGCCTATTGGTTTAAAAAAAAATGCAGTTTGAAAGGTGAAACCATTACGATCGTAGGACCGTGCACTTCAAATTAAATATACTTACGATGACCAATTGGTAAGGATATAAATAAATCCAGGTAAATTGACACTTCTTTCGAGTGTTTTCTTTAGCCATCTGTGCCGACACGAAACACACCGAGCTTTAGCATGAATAAGTATAAGAGAAAATTATTACTGCAACCATTTTCATTCCCGAGAGTGTTCTCATTGGAGGCGTAACCACACATTACATCTTCACTGTCTACCGTGACACCGATTTCACTCCATGAGAAGTCCTTATAAATTGGGATTGAAGCCCGGGGGAGCGCATCAGTGTAATAAACGTTCTTTTGACCGGAATTTAAAAACAAGGTTTGAAGCCATCACGAGCACCGAAGTGATTCTTTTACAAATTCGGCCGTTGGGTTTGCATCAGAAGACGACGGTGCCTAAACAATGTTTGATACGATTTCACTGTAACGACCTATGCTGTATAATTTTGGATATACAAAGGGAATTTATCTGTTCATTTCAGGCGATCATCATTCTACAGGGTGGTGGCGGGGATGAAGCAAAGAGTTGAATCCACGTGCTCTTCCTCCGCGCGAAATATGATCACACTTAAGCAGCGGCAGCTTATATGGCCTTGTCGACCTCACCGTGTTTAACACAGCGAAAAACACCTTTCTTAACAAAAGCATAATAATAATACCTTAGAAAAATATGGAGAGTGAAAAAGTAGTAATCATCCAAAGGCACAATAAGTCAATAGCGACGGGAAAATAATTAATTTCATGAACAAAATATAAAAACAGTAATGTGGTTATCATTTGAAATGGTATGTGAAGTGGGAAAAGATGACTTTGTTGTTGGGGGTCTATACATATAAAACGAGTTTACAGATGAGTGATTGGCGAGCATGATAAAGCATACTTTAAGGTTTTTCCTCTCTGTAATAGTGATGGTTATACTGCGGGGAGATTTCATATTCAAGTTGTTTATGATAAAAAAAAGAAGATCTTGGAACACTGCAGTATTCTTTGTATTGAAGAAAGTTGGCAAACTTAAAAGCCAAGACCCACAAGACCCACACTTTTGAAAGTGAGGGGCCAGGGTTTTCCGTTCCCGAAACTCAGTGGTATCTACGTGCATACTATGGAATGCCTGAGTGGACCATTTTGTCTAAAGCACTGTGTAGCTGGTATTAAAAGGTTGTAGGGAGGACATACGTATGAGTTAGTATACACGTAAGTTTACGCACGCGTTGGGGGAAACGGGCCCCTGGTCCCTTACACTTTCCAACTTGGGATGCATGATACACGGGCTAATATTCGTAGTGCAGGAGATAACGAAATAGTAAAGTATTGAAAATTGCTCAGCTAAAGTGCCCCTGGTAGTTTTTAAAAAAGGTTGCATTATGGTTAGTATTGCAATATCATGAGGAAAGGGTCAAAACTATTGCACACGGCGATCCGGAGATTTAGGCCTACTGTTTTCCAAAACGCTGCAATGTTACAAAAAATAAAACGTTTTATAACGTCTAAATACCGGAATCCCAGCTGCAGTATTCTAGCGTTAAAAATATCTGCATCGTTAGAAAGTAAATTACTGTATTTTATCTTGGACGCATTTTTAATGATTTTTTTTAACACAAAATGGGATTTATTCATAAAACATCGATAAACCTCTCGAAAACTGTCTTCAAATAACGGCAAAATTCATCTTTTATCATTGGTGTATTTACGGAATACAGGCAGGCAGGATTCCGGTATGTACTGTTAAACCACAGAAAGTTTGTAATCAGGTGCAACTATATGTCAAAGGCCTTAAAGCGATGATGAGTGAATCTGGAGGAAATATGAAAAAACAAACCTCTGATTTTGGGATTGAAAGGTACCCACTCGATTACACCATAAAATTTCTGAGCTTTTAAGAAAAGTCATTACCAAAATACCTTCCTTCCAAAATTTGATTTGAATCCGATGCATGTCATAAAGATATTGGATGCTTAGATGTGACGTAAAATATAGCTGATGCGGTCAAATTTTGAATTGTCCATTTCACTGCTGAGAAATGCCTTCAAGATACTACATAAACCTTTCAGCAATTTGTACGTACTCACAGGCATTAGCCAGGGGGAAGGCATATGGTATCAGACCTGTACCCCCCCTCTTTTCCTGAAATGAGAAGACGTTGCCTTAGTGTTTTAGAAAGTTGATCTCTTATTGACGCCATATTTGAGCTCTTTTTTTCCCATGTCGCCTAAATCGAAAAGTTTAAGTTACGCCACCTGCTATTAGCTCTGCTTTAGAGCAAGTAATGACAACATTCGCTCACATCTTACAACCCTTCACAAACATTAATGCCTGTGAAAACTGTTTGTTCAAGACAACCCGCGCCAACTTGTACTATAAATAGCCCACACCGCAAAGTTCAAAAAAACATTGGACCTGTCGAATACTGCTAAATAAGTGTGATCATGTTCTGATTCAAACATTTTACTTAGGTGTTGTTTTCTGGTTGTGCGGGTACACGCTGGATGATATTTTACACTACTAATACAGATTGCCTTAATTGCTTAGGCCAGACCCCCCAATGATTGATTGCGTCCTCCGCTTAAGATAACATAGTTTTCACCCGCCCCGAGTATCGCCAAGTTACAATAGAAATCATGGCACTGCAATAAAAACTGTCACCATTAATACTCCAAACACATACGAATGTTGTTCTAATTCAAACCACCAACTATTTTGTATAAAGTGGCCAAATTTAAGTCAATTTCTTTAAAACAGTCATTAAAGAACAAGAAAAGTGTTTAAAGTATGTATTTCTCAACAGTCTTGGCATATATGCCTAAGCACTATTCAGCCCGCGGGTATTAAGTATTGGCTTAACGGGCCAACCCCCAGTCCTTAGTTCTTTGCTTGACTTCTTATAAGCTTAACTATTAAGTGTGTGTTCAAGTTATGACTCAGGTCCTTTGTGGTTAGTAAAATCTCAAAAAACTTTTTCTTATTTACAAGAAGTTTGTTCTTGTATGCGAAGTTGAATAAAAAAACGGCGTAGCGTGTAGGGAATAACCAGTTAACCAAAACGAAGTAAATGTTTAAAACTAACATTTATAACCTTTGTATTTTGTTCATTCTGTCATGTTAGTTAGGGTTGCCTACCTCTTTGAGTGATTGTGACAAGAACCTATAGAGGCGAGGGACAAAACATATATAAATGTATTTAAGGAACCATACAAGCGACAACCCATTCTTGTTGTACTATAGACACTATATAACAGTACATGGATTTGACCAAACACGAAAATAAGCACTTATCTTCAGTTAGATAGGCTTAAAGGTTTCAGGAAATGTAAATAGAATTGATGTGGCTTGTGTCAGCTACTGAGGGACTAGAAGCATTCAATATTGGTTGGTGATGACTCATTAGTGAAACTTATGATTTTTCAGAGAGATAGAAAATGCCAGGACTGGTTGTGAATCTATTCATGACACTGCTGAAAATCAATAGTTTCACGAATGATGTCACTGAGTGGATTCTTTTTTCTGGCCGTTTATGGGATGGAATGTCCCTTAAAGATTGAGTAGGTTTATCCATCTCATTTCCTGGGACCTTAATGGTAAACTGATTTTTAACGAATTGACATTGCTACATTTACTGCTTTAATGTACGTACACTAAATGTTGACGGAGATCAGGATATTGAGGAAAAACGGCATTGGACAACGTTTTCAGGGCTCAGTGTTCCGAACTCAAACGCTTTTGCTCGTCAGTATTCAGTAGATTTCTGGTTCCAGTATTGCCATTTCGGAGATTTGTGTTTCAGTATTGATCTTCAGTAGATAGCTTAATGTTAACGATGCAGCGAGATTGGGTAGAAGGGAAGGATTAACCATTGGTCTAAAACAAAAAGCCCACTTCCTTGGTGGTTTTCGCGACTTCCATTTTAATGTGTGATTTTATTTTGAATGCACTTTTGATTTGCTTTCTATAATTATGTTTGTCTGTTTCCATGTTTTAGTGAAGTTTGCGGTTTATTTGGCAGCATTTATGTATTCGGTATAGTGTTTTCTCTGACTCTTATTGGTCTTTGTACCTCATTTTCAGAATGCTCTTGTCAAACAACAATCTTAAAATTGTAACTATATCTTGTTCAACAGATTAAGGCATGTAGGCGAATAATACAAAATGTAAAGGCATAAGAACAAAAAAGTAACCCTTACAAAACACTTTTAGAAGGAAGTGTGCTGCAACGGTTGGATACAGTTGCCTATAGTGTGATTTTTATTAAGGGAGATGATCAAGCTTAGCCACATATAGAGGACTAGGGGGTGCGGTTTTGCCCGGCGAGGATGGTAGCCACGTGTCGGGTCGTGAGCTGCGGTAATTTTAGCGGCGGCCGATAGGGCGCTTTAGCCGGGGAAACGGCACTCATTTTAATTGGTGGAAGTGACAAAATTTCGATTTTGAAATATCCTTGCCAGCTGTGTCAAAAAGTATAAAAAAAATAAAAATGTCCAATTAAAAATAAGATGTAACAACAGGAATATATAAATTATTTTGTGGAAATTAAAGGACAGAGTGATGTTTTGCGAACGTTTTTTCTAAGGAATATTTATTTTGATGGGGACCTTTCTATATAATTGCTTGGACATGATATCAGAATCGGACTTGGTATTGACCAGGTTACATATCTACATGTAAACCAGACTTGGCCACGTGTTTAAGATGGGGATGCGGGGTGACATCTGAAAGCTTTCATATTGCTTGAGAGCAAAGATTATTAGCTTTCTATCCTTGGCTACACGAAATCCATAATGCGACGGGGTGGTGACGAAAAAATGGGCTCCCGGTTCTAATTTACCTTGAGAAAACGTGTGAAAATAAGCAGCGCACGCGATTGCTGTTATTCAGTTTTACTAACTGAACGGGAAAAGGCAGTAGTAATAAATCGCTACACACATACAATGTCATTGAAGTTCAATCCTCAGGGTTTCTATGTGAATATGGAATACCAGTCCAATCTTGGTTCGTGGTGGATTTTCAGAAACCCTCTGGAGAATTGAAGCTTTGTTAATCTATTATTAGTGCCAATTCTGACTCTTGCCCCGTGGTCTAATCCCATATACCGCTAGGGAGAGAAGGGGTCGAGTCGAACGTCAGTCCGTTTATACGCCAACGCGTGCCCAAGCAAAATAGTGCCTTCGGCATCGCTTGAGGTTTGGGAGGGGTGAAGAAACAAAGCCGAAATCATGGGGTTAACTCGGACTGAGCTTAAAATTTGACAGTATTACCCCTCCCCTTAAGTGGATGCGGCTATTTAAAACACACGGCTTAGGGATAATTGGAATATTGCCAATTTTTGTCCAATGTGTGTATACAGTTCTTTTTATGCTCTTGATTTATACAGTGTGGCATAGAGTTGTATTGTAAGAGTAAGATATGGCACGCTCCACGTATCAAATATGGCGAGTTTTCCCTCGCTGGTTAGGTTCATGCGCTGTATATAGAGTTTACCCCGCTATATGGCGAGTTACAGCGATGACGATCCAGTGAACTCTATGTTGCCGATGTTACATAAATCATGTCCAGAAAAATCATGTCCAGAATAAAATTATGCCGAGTTTTAAAAACTGGACATGTTTTTTTGCAACTGGGCAAACTGGGATGCTTTTTTATCAACATGAGCAAAACTCGACAATTTGAAACTCGGCATGTTTTTTTTTCTGGACATGAGGGAAACGGACTTGGGATTTATGTCAAAAAACTCACAATATAGAGCGCAAAACTCGCGTTATAGAGGGGAAAAAACTGGAAAGAGAGCGCTGTAAACTCGGCATATAATGCTGCACACTCGACATATGGCCGCGAGGAAAACTCGATACACATGCGCGGGAAATCGGACCTGAGCGGAAAACTCAATACGTGGAGCGTGCCATTATGTAGACGTCATGTTCTATCTTTAATAGTGTTTTTAACTTCAAGGACCGCTTTTTGTAACATGCCGGTTTCAATTTATATGCGGCTGTGTTACTTGATGCGTTCTACTTCGCACTGTGCCTTATAAGCGTTGTGTATTTGGCAAAACAGTTTTTTCAATTTTGACTATTATATTACAAAACCCAAATAAATATCTTAACAATGTAAATTGGGTGTTTAAAAGTATGAACAAAATGTTAGAATTGTGAACAATGCATTTTTCGTACCCAGAAGAACAAGCACACATGATAAACTAAGAATGGATATATAGTACTTTGTGTATCTTGAAGTGTTTGGGTTATACACCATGTACACCACTGACTCCATTTACACAGTAGTCTATGGAAAACGGACAATTATAAGCACGTTCTTCACATTTAAAACTCTCACAGAGGAAATACCAAACACTTAAAAAAAAAAAAAAAAAAAAAAAAAAAATGACCAAATTTCAACATGGTGACCATAATGTTTTCAGTACGAATCACCAAAAAAACTAACCAGCGTATATCCGGAAGGACGGCCCAGCAAAAGGAAATGTTAACGGCTGTACGCCTAATAGTAGGCAAATCGATGATGCTTATTGTTGAGGCGGAAGAGACATTTGTCTCACCTTTTGCTATCCCCAAATCCATTACTTGGAGAAAAGATAACAGTATAGTAAGAGTAACCTTCATTGACATCCACCACTTTCTTAATAATTAGTGCATTTTCAAGATATTTGAATAGCAAATTTTTCAGTTGCTATGCAAGAAAGTAGGCCACCCAAGATTTTTTATCCTACGGCAGCCAGGGTAGTGGTGTGATAGCCTTTAGGTATGGGCAACATGGTTATTAAGTTGAATTTATAATTTAGTATCAAACTTCAAATGAAGAAAGTCAAAAGTTGGTGCTTAGAATGAGATGTCTAACTATGGTCAAAACATTCAAGGAAGAATTTGATGGATGAAACTCAACATTAGCTGATTAGTTCCCTGCATAAACGCAACAAACGCCACTGCAAACCATAAGAAAGTTTAATTGCCCTTAAATATCCTTGTTAGAGCGTAGGAAGGTTGCCATACATGATACAGTACAACCTCAGTATAGATAGCATTGTGTACAAAGAAACGACATTTGCTATTTCCTTCGTCTGGTGTTAGGTGGTGGATAATTGCATGGGAGAAACGGCATCCATGGCATCTTTTAAAGCGTAGTAAAGTACGTCATGGGTCCAGTTGTGTGACCGTTTCAAGGATTCAGTATTCTGCCTATAACAAGTTAAAACATTTTACAAAAAAAAGCAAAATATCAAAAAACTAAAAAATTAAAAAATAAGTACATTACACCATTCACCGCCTACTCTGTACACCATGTGGTTTATTCCGTCACGGAATAAACCTACATAAAGAATTATGCAGTATTAAACTGAGGAATGCCAACATGTCACACAGTGGGACACCGTCCATTCCAAATTATTTATTAAGTTCAATTCTTGTGATTGTGGCACAAAAAACTTCTACAATATCAACTCGAATCTATTTGAAGAATTCAATTTGAAATACCATGTATTGTTATTCTGATGTGTGATTATATTTAAACACACCAACAAATGGACCCCTTATTGTGGGAAGACCATTGCATGTACACTTTCAATTGTGACGGTAACATAGTGTTAAAAATCAAATATGCAAGCAACTCTAAACATACTAAACGACAGGGTCATAATATAATGCGGACGTTTTTTCCCTTTCGATTTTTAGCCGTTGCTTTATGATCAATACCAAAGGTATGCAATTATCATTGAAGATATTCATTTGGATTGTTATGGTATATCAATCTGGCTGCCTGAAGAAATACAACAAAGACCAAGGTTTCAAGTTCACCTTAATGTCATCAATGTGGTTGAAATAAAGGCTGATGTTTCGTTTCCATGCAGTGAACATTAGCTAACTTTATGTATAGTGTAACAGTGCCATAGGATGTTGCGTATAACAAAAGTTCAGGATCCGGAATTTTATAACAAAGTTGTGATTTTCTATATCCCTTAAATCCCCAAATGCCACTTTTTGCCACTTTTCAAAAATCACGGAATGGACCCTTGCCTTGTGTTTAGGAGGAAATTGCTCCAAGATTTAACAAGACAAATAACGCTACCTCCCTTTATTGCGGTGATCGTCAGGTTGGTAGTCATTTTCCTCTAGGACGTAAGGGATATGAAGGACTTCTATTTGAGCTTAGCTATTTCACACAGTGATTAGTGTATGGACAAGCATTATGTATATGCAAAAAACACGATTTGTTTGAAAATTAAGAGCGCCCTCCTCGGGAAATGTCTGAGTCGGCCTTTAATAGAATTCATCAGCTTATTGTCAACACCTTATTTTACTTTCCGAGGGAAGCTATCGTCAGCGGTTCGGGGCAGCCATGGGAAGCCCAGGTTCCCCTCTTGCCGCCAACATGTATACCCGGTATGTGGAACATCTGGAAGAGATAGTTGTCCCTACAACTGTAAAACAAAGTTCTTGGAGCGCTATGTGGACAATGTGTTTGTATATAGTGCGTACGAATGCGCGGTCACTGCGTTCAGATATCGCCTGGATAAGATTGATGATACCAACTTCATCAAGTTCACTTACAGGAAAGAAAAAGAAGGGAAAATTTCCCTTCTGGACACTCTTGTAATAAGACGTGAGGATGGAACCAAAAATACTCGTCTATCGTAAAGTTACACATTTCGATCAACGCCTCACCAAAAACTTCGCTTGATACGCACTCAGCTGGACACTGAGAAGGCAGATAGAATGTCCCTTTAACGTGCTGCAAAACCTCGAGATGGTCTACTCTTATCATCATTCAATAAGATATCGCTCTTGGTTGAATTTTGAAACTTAAACTTTGTAATGCCCATACGCAAGATTCTAGAAGACATTGTGCACTTGATGGTGCATGTGATTTTGTTATTTTCTTAAGTTTTAAACTTTTGAATTCTCAAACCATGCGAAGCTAAAATGATCGTCAAATAACGTCTTCTGCAGTGTCTGTGGAAGAATAACCATTCATCTCAGCTTCTGTCAAACTTGCTTATTGTGTTCTATCATTTAAGTCGACAATGTACAATAATAGCGACCATCGCTCGATGGGTCCCCACGTATGGAAGACCGTCTATCGTGTATCATACTATATGTTTATTTATCCCTTGATCGCTTGATTGTCCTAAATTGGACACCCTAATCTTATTGAATTTGCACTGAACAAAAACAATAAAATATAAATACAGACATCATGCGCTTTGGAAAACCATCTATATTAATCCTCACGACATAGTCCTTTTCAGAAAAACATCTATTCTAGTGTGGCATTGTATAAGATTTCCTGCACACGTGCCCTTCAAAGCGTTCTTAGGTAGCATCTTTTAAAGTATTGCATTGATAGTAATATTTACCGTACCATGAAAATATATTCAGCTGTACTGATGCTGCGGCCCCCTGAAATGGCATGTTGGCTTGTTTTTCAGCAGGGGTTAAGCACACTTTCTATTTGTTTAAATTACTCCATATAGAAGTGTGCTTTAAAAAACGCGATAATTTAGGAAGTAAAGACACGCCAGATTTATTATCGGTTTCAGATTGTTGTTTTTCATTTATGATGGCGAGTACACGACGTCCGTTCAGAATCGATTTTTGTTCGGCATTGGATTGTGCGGTCGTCTTTTCTGACAGTAAGCGTATATTGCTTCAGGTTTAGTCATATGCAACTACATGTAGCTAGAGCATGTACTCGGCACTTTATAAATTTTCAACGGGTAATGAGGCTAAGTCTGGTAATTAATATACGCCGATTTATCCAGTGTGAAGTAAAGCACAGAGCAAGCTGCGCGCTATAATTTAGCTTTACAAAAACGCGTATTATAGTTTGTCTTTGAGTTTCTCAATTGCTCTACCTTAATTTATACGATATGCTGACGTCTATTTGGTTTCCCCTTTCCAAAATGTATAATTAGAGATAGCAAAAGATTATGTTAATTTTTTTAAGCATGAAAACAGTTGCCGTGTAAAGTTTTGGTATTAAGGGTTATTTTTTTTTCTTCAAAAATATTAATAAAAGGACGCACACTTTGAAAAACAAAAGTTGATTAGGCTTACCGATTTCTAAACTGGGATGATATTGAGACTTAAAACAATGTCCAGTGAGTTATTAAATTGCCGGGCAGTAATAGAAATTGAGAAACCTTAAATTGCCTAACCTTAACCTACGTTTATTTTTAAATATATGCTATTCAAACTATTACCGTTATTAATTCTTACTCGAACTAACTATAACATTAAGTAACACAATCTGGCAAAGCCATTTTGAAACCAGGTTACAATTGTTAATGCAAGTTTCAGTAAAATGTTGGCACATTGTCGCCACCGATGCAAATGGATCGCGTGAATCTGTATTGTCAATTTGTCATTGCTGATTTAAGCAGAAACATGGTTTGGAATAACATATAATTTGCTGTTAGAAATAATTATGTAAGTAAACTGGCTGATGCGAAGAATTTCAATATTTTTTTTCTTTCATTAGTGTTGAAATGTGTGAACCTAATATTTGGAGATGAATAATTAAAACGGGGTTAATGCAGCTAGCATCGCACGGGAATCGGTCTAAGTCATGACGGTGATACATTTTGATTTTGTTTTGCATTTTGCTTTAATAGTCTTGCTTTTACATTTACTTGTTCTGTGCTTTTGCTTTAGCGTTTGCCTCTGGCTTTGACTCTCTCCGGTTTTATATTTTTGCTTTTAAGTAGTTTGTTTTTGCTTTGGACTATTACAACTTGTGGTTTTGCTTTAATCGTTTCCTCTGCATCAGCCTTTGTCTTTGTCCTTTTATTTGCGTTGATTTGTCAATTAATGTTATGTCACCCCTCTCATATTTCAAACATTAGAATATATATTTCGAACTCTATTGATGAGAATTTGAATACTCATAGGGCCTAGGGCCAAATGTAGTGCCCTGGGGGACTCCCTCTTTAAAAGAGACAAAATACGGGAGAGTAATTATCATTAAATTTGATACATTACTTTCTATCATGGAGAAAGTCACAATTCCAAGGAATGATATGCCCATGCGGATTACCTTCTCGACCAGAATGGTATGGTCAACTAATGAAATGCTTTCGAAAAATCCATTAGGCCAACGTCCTGGATTTTTTCTTGTTTCTTAGGGCGGGGGGGGGGGGGGGGTATATGGGGTCAAGCAGTGAAACTTCTTTGAAAATGATTTTTCTTATTTTCCTAAATAGTGGTAATTACACATGTATATATCATATTGTAGCCCATGTCACCAAAGTTTTAAACTCCAGAAAAATTTTTGCTCTGGTTGCCCTGGGTACCACGTAAGGCCCTGATGGGATCTACACTTGAACGAATGTAACTAAATAACTAAACATGCTACTGGGACGCAACTTGGTGTGAAATAGCAGAAGGTTAAATACGGAGTGAACCATGAAGCCGGATTTTTAATACGTTGCCATGGCAAGCCGGCAATAGAACCAATCGCATAATTTCATGGACGCGTAATTTTGAATTGGAACACAATTTTGAGAAAAACGGCCTTCATGGTTCCTGGCTGTATGTGCTAATATGTGTGCCAATTCATGTTCATAAGCTGTAGCGTTTTTTCTAGTTACGTTCGTTATCGTTTTGGATGTTTGCGGATTTTAAACGAAACGAGTTATAGGCCCTCGAAACCTTTAGACAAAATTGAGGGCGCTTTGTGATGTGAAAATATGGAATTATTTTTTTAAATTTCAATTTTATACTGAATTATCAAATTATTAATGACAGAACTCATCGAAAGAGGTGCACCATTGTCCGGTAATTAATTTTTAAATAATTTTCTTAAATATCGCAGGGGGAGGACACAATAAAATACCATAAAATCACTTACCCAGTGACATTTAAATAACTTTAAAGTATGGAAAGGATCTACTAAGTATTTATAGACTTCAAATTAGCCCAAAATGAATGTGTTAATAGTTCATAAATAATATCGTTTTAAAATATCTTAAATATAACCACTTGAAATTTTTCACATGATAAAAATATAGGAGATGATGCTTTTTGACAAATTTCGCGTACACTACTCGACTTTGATCAGCCAATCTCGGGAACCGAATGTCCGATTGCGATCGAATTAAAAAGCATTTTGTGATTACAGTCTAACACAATTTAGCATTGCAGATTCTCATTTTTGCATTTAGAACAATTTTTGATACTATTTAGGACCCCATACCCCCCCCCACCCCTTAAGGGGACAAAACGGCAGCTTATCAATCTTATGCTCCATAATATCCAGAACCCACCCTATAAAATACTCTGTAAATTTTGAAAACGACATTCGGACAAAAGCTCTAGGTTTGTCAGACAGTCAGTAGTGGGTGGCTGCTGTTTAGGAATGGATGCAACTATATAATCAAGAAACTTTATACCTTGTTAAAAAGGAATTAAATGAGGAAGCACTCACTGAGCTCATAGGCAGTGATAGGCGAAATCTTTCGCTCGTCTTGGTCTTGGAAATGTTTGATCAGGAACAGCATACTTCAAACAAGCTCAGCCAAAAGATTCCAAAGATGTAAGTTGAGGATACATATTACACACAATTTGCATTTCTTTTGCCTCACCTAACATTTGCCGCCTCTTATGCCTATGGACAGTACCATTGCCGTTGAGTTTTGCTTTCCCTATGCCCTTACCCGTCCTTTAACTGAGCCAGTGGGTGTAATTCCCATTCTTTTTCAATGTCTTTGCATTTTGCTACTATGTCTTTGTATATGTTCGTTTGTCTGTTTGTTGTTATTTTGTTTGTTTGCATTCGCCAATCGCCATCCCTTTTCATTGCCCTTTGTCTCTTTGCTTTTGCGTTTGTCCTTGTTTTGCATCTGCTTTGCAAATGTTCCTAACTTTTTATCAAACAAAAAACAACAAGAAGTTCAGGTGTAAAAGAGATAAAGTCCTCCAGGAGCCATAGTCCGGGCTCCATAGAAAAGAATATATAAAAAGTCGTGAAACAATAATGTTGCGTGAAGAGTCAAACTGATTCGAGTGCCCTATTTTTGACCGTTGTTGGTGGACTATGACTCCGGAGCGGACTATTAAAAACTTCTACACCGGAACTATTTTTTTTACATTATAAAGGCCCTTAAGTGTCAATCCTGACTTAAACATCCCTTTAAGAGCATTTATTTTATAAAACACTGGCTGGAAACAACTTTAAAAATAAAAAACTTTTTATTTTTTTTATTTTTTTTATTGTTTGGATTTTAAATATACGTGTCGTTACTGTAAATTTGAGAGATCAATAGATCAAGAAAGCACTTGATGGATATTAAGTACTCGATTACGCTCGCTCCGTCTGCTTTGGATGCCACTCAGACCCGTCAACGCGACTGCACCATTCTAACTGATAATTGTTTTCTTCGTTTCTTTTGACAAAATATTGTTGGCAATTTCTGGAGTCTAATATGCTTGCATTTGTTTATTGCCCATGGTAAGAAGATGCTTAGTCCATCATGTTGGCAACACCGCTGTACTATCAGCTAGTGTCCTCGCTACGTGGCTTAGTGGAGATATACAGGATGACTATCAACAAGGGTTTCCGAGTACTGCGTGTCTGTGAAATTGTAAATTAGTTGCAGAAATTAAGATCAGCCTATAATTAACGCAATATTTGTGTTCTCTCAAGTGCTTTGAAGATACATATATTGTTATGACATTCGGAACATTTTATATACATTTAGAAATATTCAAATTATTTTTAACTATAAGTTGAAGTGGTGGTACAGCATTTGTTATTTTCTGCTGTGTTTTTGAATCTATTTATTGCTACACCCATGCTTGTAAGGAGTTACAAGCATGTTTATTAGGCAATAAAGAAGCCGTGTAGACACGCACAAAAAGTGAAGCTACATTTTTTGTTAAAAGTGTGTCATATTTTGTATTGTACGTGGACGTACACTCCCCTTTGGCTGCAGAGTTGGTATCACAGACGGCGTTTGCTTTGCATCAATGCCTACATGTTCATGTGAATGAACAATAGATCCGATAAATAGCTGCATAGCAAATATGACACATGGAACGAGCTACTGCTCCCTCCGCAGGCGCTACCTGTTTAAAAAATCTGACCCAGCGCCAATACTCTTTGAATAAGAAATCGGCGCCTAATTTGTTTAAAAAGGGCCAAGAAGGGAGGGGAAATGGACAAATAGGCAGAGGAGTCTTTCTCTTTCTGTACGGGCGTGTGTTGTTTTTGATTGAATATGACATGATATTTAATTTCTTAACTAAATGGGTTTCGCAGTGTGAGTTTATATATAAAATAAAGTCATTGAATGTAGTCGCGCATTTCTAGTTAATTATGATATTTGAGTTTTGAAGTCACATTTGATGCTTGCGAATCAACGACCTTTGCAAATTTTTATAATTGTATCATATGTATATATATAGAGGGTTGATTCCCAGAAGTTAGGGCGTGCGGAGTATTTGAAACCAGACTTTTGTGTGTGTGCGCGTGTCGCTTACAACTAATTGTCGAGTCGTGCTAAGTAATAATTACCTTTAATTATACAATTTTTACTTTTTCCACTTCAATTATTTTTTGTTTAAAGAATTAATATTTGACAGCCGTTAAACCCCTTGTTTTTGTCAACAATGTGAACTTATTGAATTTCACTACTGTTAAAGGTGCAGCGGGCGATTTTGGCGATCCATTATTGTTGTCATGTAGTGATTTAATATAGATAAGACCCCCCCATAGATTTCTTGCTTTGTCTTTGATACGAAATGCATGAACAGTGCAATTTTCATTTGCTTAATTTCAAATACACATAGGCTGACATTTGTATTTCTCCCATAGAAAATAGAACATACACAATTTTTTGTACCAACGAAAATTTTTGAGCTTAATTCTTTCCGTGGCCGTGGGGAGACACCAGTGCCAAATTATTAAGTTTCACCTTTTTTAGGGAAACCTGCTGTGTGAAATCTCTCGATGCACCTTTAATGTTTGAAAGTTAATGATACAGAGTGTATATAGCCTTCTAAATAGGATGAAATCGCAAACCCATTGGTCTCTTCCACAGACAGAAATTGTCCATTAACTTATAAGCATGGACGAGGGGGACATGTCCCCCTCACGTTTTTTTGGGGTGGGGACACAATATCAAAGGTACCCCCCCATGATTTGTACACTAAGGCCTATCGCCCGCTTATCAATGGATGATCGGGGCCGTGCCGTCGCCCCTTCCCTCGTCTAAAAAATCAATGCGCAATGACACTTATTTTATACTTCGTAACCCATGAATTTCCTAAATTTCCGCGCTACCCGGGATAGAGGGATTTTATGGACTTGATTTCAGTGCAGGGCCTATTTGGTTGAGAAATGACGACAAGATTTGGAGATAGCCTCGACCAATTTTGTACTTTCCTTGCAACTGCCAGCACGTGCACCTAAGACTCACCAACTCCATAGAATTTAGAGCTGGTCGTTAATACATGTTATATAGAAAAATTATACTTCTCAAAAACAAACAAGAAGGGCTTACGCCAACTTTGCGTTATGGTTTTTCGAACTGGAATTTTAATGGCTCAAAACTTAAAATGCGCGACCGACCCGCTACGGCGGACCCGATGATGAATCATCGTTTTCTTTTCATGCTGCAACTAAATATGAAAATGACACATTTTAGAAACAAACACATTATGTTTTAATCAATAAAGATTTGGAATTTCTTAAAATATTTTGGGAAAATACAACGGACTTTGTCCTTTTACCATCTTTGTTTCTTTGTTTACCGAATGCTTGAATGTTGAATTCAATAACGGGAGAGTGGATGATTGCTTTCATGATATACTCAATCAGGAAATTAACTAAGCTTGACCAATTGGACTTCGTTCGTTCGATGCGTGCAAAGTCCAAAACACAGGAGAAGATCCGTCTTTAACCAGCTGATAGTTTCTCGTCCAGGTTGATCAGGCCGGGAATTCCTCTTGGGGACTTGTAGGACCTCACAGTCATCTACGATGTGGATAATGGTTTGTGGCTCTCCCAATCGCAGTTTGGTTGAAAGTTCTACTCCGATTGTGAAGGAGTTCTTTGTACGACCAAACGCCAGTTCTGAGTCTGTGAGGTTGACCCATGCTTTCCTATCAAGGTCACAGCCTTTGGGCTGACTGATGGGCGTCACACTGCTTTAGGTTCACAGTAGAGGATGACCATTGCTTATACCATCTGTCATTGATCCAGGTTGATCGATAGTGATACTGTGACTGCAGTGTTGGATGGGTAGCAAAGTGGATGCCGTGGAGTTCTCTGATCCTCAAAGGGTGTTGGTGGGGGGATTAGGCTACCAGGTTCACAATTCTTGGCGAGCTTGATCTTCTGAAGGTTCCTCCTAAGGGTTTCAGGAGCAGCTATGCACCAGACAGAATTGGAAAGCGTATTTACAGGCGTCGCCAAAAGGCAACCACTAACAAATTTCATTTGCACATCATTCTAGTTAATGTAATTTTGTGTCATTGACTTTAATTACATTCCCCATGTACTATTAATGTTTTGGTTTAGTTTTTCATATACAATTTTGCACCATGTTTTTCCAATACAGAATTTCATGGAGAATCTGAAAATCATGGGTGTCATTTTTTAAAATGGTTATTGGGTGTTTTAGAAGGGGGAAAATTTGGACAGGGGTAAATAAAAAGTGTTTTAATTTGTAAAATTTATACCAATCTGTTCGGTTGCTCATTAAGGTTTCTAAAAAGTTCAGTTTGCCATATTTACGCCCTATTTTAGACAATAGGGCAGGAACAGTTCAAGGTCGGTATTTATAGATTGAGAGTGTCGATTTTGTTGAAACGGGTTTTAAATCGTTCATTGGGTCATCTAAATAATAAAATGCATATACATTTTGGTTTCACGTTTCAAAGTAAGACTTTTAAGCTTATGACTAGTGGTCTCCCATAGTCCCTGTAGACCACGGCCATAGTTGCCCTCTTAATTATCTTAAAAAGTCATTGAAAAAAGCGACCTTAATAGTTTCGCTTATTCTGTACAAAAAAGACGAACAATTTGGCCACCATTTAAAAAAACAAACTAATGAATCTGAAATTTCCCCCAGTGTGACCTTGAACCCGTTTTGCCATGTAATTCTTGTACTATAACCAAGGTAGGGGCAAACTATAACTTTCTGTAATCCTTGGAAGGTGCTGAACATGATGGTATACTAAAACACATTTTGCCTCCTTTTATATGTTGACCCCTTATAAACCTTCCCCCTAATATACACCCAAAAGAACAACATTTAAAAAATGACACCCATGATTTTGGAATCCCCATACAATGTGATTGAAAAAACCTTTGGTATACAGATTGTATATGTAAATTTTAACAAAAATACAGTCCACATGTACTTTAATATCACCATATTTAGGCCCTACTCAAACAACAGTAAGAATTAGGTGATGAAAACTTACTGTTGAATAGACAAGAAACAACAGAGAAAATAGAGTTTGCCGTTAATGTTTTTTAGACGTATTCAAGTACTTTCTGACATTTGACTTCACAAGAGTAAATTGACAAATCAGATTCAGTGAATTCAATGATAAACTATAACAGAGTGCACGATTTATATTAGATTATTAATTTTAAACACTAGACAAGTATGATTAAAACTGGAATTCCGCGCTCCCCGTGGTATTTGGTGTTGGGCCAAACGACCCATGAGACTACCTCGTTCCTTCGGAGGGACGTTTAAGCCGTCGTCCCATATACGTGTATATAAATCGCATGGTTTACAGGTTTCGATAAGAGTAGGTGAAAACCCCTGGCTGGTCCCAGTCGTTCTGGATACTGGGCATCCTTGGAAAGCAGGTGTGAAACACTGAATGATCTACCCAGTAATAAGAATAGTAAGACACAGAAATAAATAAAATAAGTAAGACTTAATGGAGCGTATCACCGGGACCCGACTGGCAAGGATTCACTTGATGACATGGGTCAGAACGTGAAGAGGAGTGCCCCAAAAACCCATAACTATGACAATTTTGCCACAACTAGTGAATAAGACTGCCTGGAGATTTATACCCAGATGCTGTAGGACGAAAATAATACCAAGGCCTTTCCAAGGAATTTGCTAGAGCATATCCAGAGTATATCACCATGTTTGACGCTGATCCTTTTTCGGCTGAACACTGCTTAAAGGTGAGGAGGAAGTTTCGGAGAGGATCTCCAGAAAGATCAAAAACACCTGGCATACTTTAAGTGAATCCACCGATATGACCACATACAGCAAGACAAGGAACAGCATTGGTCTACCATCAGAAAGGGGGGGCGGATTCGACGGGATCCAACAGAACATCAACAGCAGCCATTACCCAACCACACCTAACAAAGTTGCCCACCAACTGCTTTAGATGGCAAGTGCAGCAAGACAGCCAAGAAAATCAAAAAACTAGACCATAAGAGGGTTAATAGCGGCGACCCTGGGTTCACTCCCCTGTATTGCTAACTTCAACCAGGAAAAGCAGTAAGAGTAGGAACTGGACAACATATCAATGCAGCAGCTAAAAAATTCGGCCCGTAGCCAAAAGGAATGGTTCTTGAGTCTACAATTGCGGCCTTATTTCCCACAGCTATGGAGCAAGCACATGTCTATGCCATCCTAAAGCCTGGGAAAGATCCATCCCAAAACCCAAGAGCTACCGACTCAATATCACTCCTCAGCCATACCTACAAGATATTGAGCGTCTCCTGCTCAATCGTATCGCACTGATAGAGAACACCTCATACCAGAACAAGCAGGTCCGGCCAGCCAAATCAACAACAAGCCAAGTACTCAACACATTACAATGGTTTCGAGAAGGGTACGGTAAACGGAGCTGTGTTCGTCGACTTATCAACAGCGTACGACACTGTTACAGAAATTCAACAATTGAGGGATGATAAACAAGGATATTAAGGCACCAGCTCAGTGAATATCAGGGTCTACGCCTCCTCTTTACACCAGTTGGCCAAATATTACCGAACAGTGTGAAAAAATGATGTTCTTCAGGCTAAGATATGTAGCCTTACTGAGCCCTCACAAACATTGTACAGACAGTTCCGAGTTTAAGTCTACAACCTCAAGTTGCTGTACACAAATAGTTCCTCTAATCTGTTACATTGCTTTCTGATCAATTACCGGAGACAGCCTCTCCACAGATCCAAATTATCACTTTCAACACCCTCTTCATCATTCTACAACTGATTGTTCACATTCCCCAAAGTCTAAGAAGACTGAGTAGAAATACAAACCCCAAGCTGGTACTCCCCCAACATGTAACCAGGCCAATACACTGGCCAACTCAAACATCAGATCTCATCTTCAGTAATTCTATGTGCAAGACAATTGATTGCACAGAGATTTTACCATGGACGATCTACCACAATCTATGCTAAAGGTCGGGTGCTGCTACAATTGCAAGATGTTCACAAATGGTTAAGACGTGAGTTTTGACCCAAAGCATGTAATACTGCAAGCATGGCCAAATAACACAACAAGAGAATCTACAGAAGATTGTGCAAGCAAGGCCAAGGTATCTCATAGAAGCTACCCTACTTAAAAATTCAATCAGCCAGAATTATTGTCTCATGGCATTCTACCAGGTCATCCCCTCAACACGGAGAATTGCTGTGAACCGTCGTTATCATTGACCTGAATGAATTTTAGAACAATATGGTCACCATATGTGCTAGAGCTACTTTGTAAGTCAAGCTCAGTCCTTTGTGTCAGATCTAGGAACGGACATATTCGCAGTGAGCTCTACGGGATGACGTTCATTTGAAAACAGTCTGGTCGCGGAAGCTACAAATGAATCTGAGAAGAAAATGCAATTGACTCTGCATCTTACCCTACCTTGTCCATGCAACTACCAAAGACATAAAATGTTCTCATTTAAAGACCTAGGAAATTCTTTCTTTCTTATACTCATGTCGGTCGTAATGAACAACTGTGTCATTAACCATGTCCAAGAAAAACATGGCAATGTTACTACTAATACACAGTTTGTTGAACATGATGACAGAGTTGTCTAATTGAAATAATATTTCATTTGATTCTCACAATGCTTTTGCAGATCGTAAAATCATGATATGTCAATAACCATTGACACCAAGTACATTGTTAATCCCTCATGTAATTTCTAATGTATGTGTCTTGTATTACAGATCACGATCATAGGATTTCCGATGGTAATCTTTTTATGCCTGATAATTCAAAAGGTTTTTGTTTTGATCAACTCAACATTCGTGGTTTAAATAATCATGTTGATGAGCTTGAGCAAGTTTTGAGCGATAACCCAATTGATGTAGTGTAATAGGTCTTTGCGAAACATTTCTGGGTGATGAAATAGATGATAGTAAATAAATTTTGATGATTATTTTCTATTACAGAAATGACAGAATTTTGACAAAACAATGATGAAACTAAACGAGGAGGTGTTGCATTTTTGTATATCAACCAAGTGTTGAACCACAAGAATAGAGCTGATTTATTTCTGGATCAGCTTGAACTCCTTACTATTGAGTTAATGCACTTCATAAGCAGAAGCCTTTATGGTGTACTGGGTATTATAGAGGTACCAGGTTCCTGTTGATTTATTTGACTCACTTGTACACATTCTTCAGATTATTGATTTTGAAGGTAAGGAGTACATTATAATGGGGGATTTAACTTGTGATTGCTATCGCAAACCACCCCACTGTTACACAAAGAAACTTATAGATATTGTGCAAGTTTTATCTTAACCAGAATTATTAAGGAACCTACTCGAATGACTGAGACAAGTGCCACAATGATTGACCTTGTTTATGTTTCAAGTATGATAAGCTTGCATCAGGGGTCATCCACATAGGAATTAGTGATCCATTCAATTAACATATGTTGACTGGGTAAGGCTAGAAATATTAATAGTTATACTAATGATAAACAGAAGCATAAATATAAAAGTCACGTTCCTATACTAAAATTTAAATGACCAGGCTTTTCTAAATGACTTGGCAAAGTTGTTTGATAGCGGATCTTGTAAACAATAGTGGTGTGATATTGACATTTTTGCTCCATGTTTTGAATCACTCTTTTTGAGTATTGTTGATAAACATGCACCTATTAAAAGGACACAGGCGTTCGTAAAAACGTGCTCCATGGCCACTATGAAATCGTTGAAATGCATTGGAGGAGAGACTAGAGAGACAAATTAAAACTAAAGGCGATTCGTTCAAAAATGATCACGAAAGCTGGGAATACATTTGCAAATTTAAAAATAAAACTAATAAATTAATCAGAGATAAGATAAGAGAATTCTCTAAAAAGGATTCACTGAAAATAAAATAGTAGGAAAAAAATGGGGAGCACACTCGACATGTCATCCCATCTTAAAATTAAGACACAGAAATTTCTGAATCAAAACTAATTACAGGTCAAGTTACTGAAGATAAAGATATTGCAAATGCACTAAATAATTACTTGTAGAGATTGACCTTAAACTTGCAGGAAACTTAAAGATTATAATGAGTTCTGTAATTATAACGACACATATTGATGAGAATGACAATAATGGGCAACATTTGATTTTGTTCCGTCAGAAGCAATATATGTCCTTAAACAAACTATTAAAATTAAATGACCAAACACGGCTACTGGTCTAGATAATATTCCTTCTAAACTACTTAAATTGGCTGCAACAATCATCACACCAGTAAACTTAATTAAGTAATCACTCTTTCACCACTAGTAGTTACCACCGGCTGGAAAAGAGCTGGAGTAATCCCAGTTTTCAAGGCTGGGCTGGTGACCCATGCGATCTTGGTAACTAAGGCTATTCTCAATTGCCTTTGGTTTTTGTAATTTTTAAGATTGCTGAAAGAGCTGTTTTTGATCAACTTTTTATACCTACCTAAATGTACATATTTATAAAGTAGTAATCAGTCTGGCTTTCGACCTCTTCATTCCACTTCTACTGCTTAATTAATGTAACTGAGGACTGGTATGGGGAAAATAGATAGAGGTAAAATGGTTGGGTTATGCACACTTGATCTTAAAAAAGCATTTGATACTGTAATCATAACTTTTTCTACACTAAACTTAAATTGTAGGGAGTAGTAACTATTGCATTAATGGTTCAAAACGTTATGTAAGTGGGTCGAACTCACTAACTTCTGTCAACGGCATACTTTTGATTTTGCAATATAGTTGTGGGCGTGGAATGCTCGGCTCTATTGATGGTCCTCTTGGCGTTCTTATTTATATTAATGATTTGACTAACTACTTACCATTGTAAAGTTAGATGTATGCGATGAACACCCATTATCTATTATGCGTCAACTGCAATTGAGGATATTTAAAATGATTGTTATTAATGAAGATCTTCACACTTTAAACACATGGCTTGAATAGTAACAAATTAAGTATTAATGTTGATAAGTCTGCTTATGTTACTAGGTTCAAGACGCGTTATATACGGTTACAGTCAAAATTAATGATTTGTGATTCAAATTCATAATGTCAGTCTTCAAAGAGGCATGAATTTAAGCATATGGAGTTATCATGATGAGAACATGACATGGAATCAGCAAACTGAAAATGTTCGCAAAAAAATCACTTATTTTTAAAGGCATGTTTTATGTTAAAAAAATGCAAAGTCACCTTGTTCCAAAAGATATCTTAACTACTCTCTATAATGCATTATCCTGCCACACTTTAGACTATGCATGTTGTTTGGGGGAAATCTGTGGTACTACAGTAGATAATCGTCTTCAGATGATACAGGAACAGGGCAGCACGTATAACTGTGGTGTCCCCCACCCCCCCAGCATGGATACCCCTGTCATCCGAAGTCTTAATCAACGGTTGGCATCGTCTTTCTCATACGACAAATTACCAATTGTTGCTCTTGGTTTACAAACATTTGGAATGACTAGCACCTCCCATATCTTTATGGATTTTTTTATTTTACTAAATATAATTATAACTTTCGTCACAGCATGATTAATGTTACAATTGCCACAACCAATAACGGGTAAGTACAAGAGCGTAGTCTACTCCCTACAGAGGTGCATTTAATTTGGAACAATCTTGATGCTAGACTTCAAAAATCCGCCACATCAGTAATTAAGAATAATTTAAGGCAATTTCATCTAAGCATGTACCATGATTTTCTTGTTAAATTTTGTTGTTACACATGGCATTGTATTTTATACCTTTTGAATTGTGTGTAACCACGGCCCTAGTGACAAAACACCTTTGGTTTTGAAGGGCCTCCGTGGTAAATAAAGTTGAGTTGAATGAAATGAATTAATCACAGATGCCTACTCATAAGATTCTGGAAAGTACCAAGGACCATCCGCTTGAACTGAGCTTATCCAGGATTGATGGCAAACCGGATGTTCTTTGTTCAGCTTGAAGCAAAGAAGAGCCGATGGCCACCCCCGTAGCTCAAGAATGGTCTACCAACAAGGGAGTGGCTTGCACCTCTCTGTTTCAACATCTATACCAACGACCAACCTAGGAGGCAGGAACCTGTCCGTTTTTTTTAAATGCAGCCGATCTTGGAATTAGGCCCAGATCGACTTCACAGAGAGACTCTCCAAGCTTTGCTAACTCACTCCTTATATGAGGAAAACACCTGCGTGCAAATCCATTAAAACCACAGGTGTGTGCTTTCCTTCTACGCAACCGTGAAGCCAAAACTCCTTAAAGTTACCTTGTCTGGAACACCCCAGGAGCACTGTGATAAGCCCTGGTCCTCCCTGGAGTTACCCTTGAACCGCGCCTTCTACTCTCTTCCCTCTCTCTCTTATAAGAACCCACATCGAGAAGGCGAAGAAAAGAGTATAAGTTATGTTCACGCCAATAAACATCTTGAAAAAACTCACTGGCACAAGATGGGTGCCGCCCACATATACCCTAAGATCGAAGGCACTTGCCCTGTGCAACCCATGTGCAGAGATGCATGCCCGTATGGGAAAAGAATCAACCCATGAAGCAGATGATCTCAGCGTTTTAAATGGCCTCCTGCCGGCTTATTACAGGATGTTCGTCCACCACCAACCAAAAACTTATTACATCCTAGCAGGAACTGCTCCAACAGACATCCGTGTAGTGTAGCGAGCATGCAAGGACGCAGCTGTCAAGTATCTAATGGCTAAAGCACCCTATGTCCTGGGGACAGATACCACCTCTTGAAACCAGGCTCTACGGAGGTTCAAGAGAGTCGCCTCTTTGGAAAGAAAGACTTTGCCCTCAAACCAAGTAGTAACCTTCTATTGGTTATGAACCTGGGAGCATCCCCAACTGGAGCTGGACTCCTCATGGGCTGAATGGCGATGCCTCAACAGAGATTGAGAACCAGAATTGCCGATCTAAGGTTCTTGCAGAGGTGGGACCACCTGGAAGCAGATCGGACACTACCTGTGGGTGGAAAAGGCCACAGACAATGAAAATCTCTTGGTTGCCCACGGCTGGAGCAAAAATGCACAAACAAGGAACTTGCGAAACAGTGAAGCAGCCAGACGCAGTAACCATCTCTGGATGGATCATATTTGAGAACCAAAGTGTTTGGACACGATAGAAGAAGACCGGGACCACGTACAAATTTGCCCCCCCCCCTCCTGGGGGACGACTTTGAAATTTTTGCCCCCTCTGGATCGACTCTGCCTCTGTCGCCACTGCACAAATGTAGTTTCCTGTTGAACTCAATTGGAATGGGAGAAAAATGGTGAGGGTGTCAAAACCGTTCATTCTGCTTTTTTTAAGGCCCTTTCTTTCTTTCATTTTTTTCAGAAGATGTATGTAAAAAATCATATTTACGATTATGTTCAGAAAAATTACGGTTCAATGAACATATCGAGTTCGGGGTCAGAAGTATATGAAAAGTTTCGTGTACACCCTGTCATAATGAGCATATATCTTGAAATACCTTTTCTAAGGGTACTAAATTGTCCGTAAGATATTAAATTCTTTATATGAACAGTTTTTATTATACAAACACTTTAAAAAAACGTGGCATAGTCCCAGTTTAAATATCTGAAAACGTTTACAACTCGTAACATCTTCCAAAACGAAACGCGCTCTCAATCGAACGGCGATTTTAAGATCGTGATCACATCTAGAGCATTATAAAAGTGAGACACTTGTACATTTCAAATTGTTTTTCTATCAAATTTGCATAAGAAAATGTGTTTTGGAAGTGATTATTGCATGGGTTCCCGCGAAGCGCGACTCACACACGGGCCCCCCTCAACCTCAGCTCCGTTAATATATTAACCTCTTCATAACATGTTTATATTCAACCAAACCTAAACCATCAACGAGATTTTAATACTGTTGATCATATTAGAAAATTATAAAGTGAACCGACGTAGTCCAAATTGTTTCTATCAAATTTGCATAAGAAATGTTTTTTGGAAAGTGACATTGCAGGGGTTTCCGCGCTTTCGCGCGGGCGGGGGGACACCCCCTGCCGTATACCCACTAAGGCGCAGCTTAATGCACATGAACCGTCCGTGAACACTTTACATGTATTTATTTCAAAAACGAAACCTAAACCATCAACTATATTTGTTTTTCTTTTTACTTACCGTTTAATATCTGTAAGTATTATAAGGTGAAACACTTAAAAACTCAAATTGTGTGCTATCAATTTGCAATTGTTTCTAATCAAATTTGCATGAAAAAATATGTTTTTGAAAGCGAATCATTCCGCGCTTCGCAGCCGCAAATTACGCGGTCGCCAATTATCATTTTCAGTTGTTCTCTCTCGCTTGACTTCGTACATATAGTTTCTACTCTGACAAGGAAACGTTTAGTAAAATCACAAACATTTAAAATATTATCGTCTTGCTGCGTCCTCAGCCGGGTTTATCCCTACGGATCGAAATTCTGAATAGCGGCGGGGGGGGGGGGGGAGTTGAGGTGGGGAATCGAGGTGTGGGTGGAGACAAATTTACAAATTCCCCCCCCCCCCGATTGATAGCGATTGACGCCCTTAATATAGTGGAAAGAATGAACAATTATGTTTTATCAAAAGTGTTTTAGTACTTACAGACAATATCAGGTGATCCACTTAAAAGAGTCAAAATACTTTCAAATTTGCAGGAATAGCTAAAAGGGAAGAATATAGTCTGTACAGTGTACACTTCGCATAAGTTTATGTTATCCAGTAAAATTGATAAAAATTAGAACAAGCGTGTGATATGAATCTCCACTTAGTGTTGCATTAAGTGTGGGAATTACCAGAAAGTAACGTTTCTTCTCTCCAATAATGCTATGAATGCTACATGTAATGGTAATGTTATGCCAAAGCTGAACCGTCAGTTTCTGTCTTCTCGTTGTCCCTGCCGACCGTCGCCATTACTGCGGCCAATGTGATAACATAACCCATCCAATGAACCCCGGATCATCTTACTGAGACTGTAACCATTTTTGTTTCCCATGGATTCCCGCTGTCCACCAGACAAACGATTCCATCCACTTATTCTAATTCTTGAACTAATTATCTCGACAGATTCGATTGGGATATGCCAATTAGTATACAATTGTCGATACATGTCTGTGTACATCATGGTCGATAATTTATCGTGGTAAACTTAGACATGTTACCCATAATATTTTGAGTGTTGCCACACAGCAATGATAGAACCGCCAAATTACATACAGACGTTTACATTTTAGGTGTCGTAACTTCATCAAAAATATTGGAATCAGTCGTAAAATTACACATATCTAAAAAAATAAAATAAACGATGCCAGCAATACAAAACAATGGCAAACATTTGATGAAATATGGTTTTTACTTTTTAGAGAAATTTAATAAAAACAATGAAATTCAGCTATTTTTGCTCTCACACATTATATTTATTTTCAAAACAGAAAATTTTGAATAGTTGGTCTTAGCCATCCCAAGATAAATCTAAAGAAAGTCGTATTTTTTTTTTTGTAATTTTGGATTAGTAGTTTAATTCTGGGTTAAGGAAAGTAGGTGTCTTGGGATACTGACACTTAAAGATTTCTTGCTGGAAACAGCAAATCTGTAATTCATTCTGGTTTAAGATGTCTTGCGAATTGCGATACTGATACAGATTTATGTACTTGTGGCTCAAGGTAACTTGAAGTAGTTACACTTAGCAGATTTTTTGATTTCTTGATGTAAATAGTAAGTAAGTGCATCAAGGCAGCCAATTGATATACGGATATTTGCATATTTCTTGATGTAAATGAAGTACTTGTGGCTCAAGAACCTTAAAATAGTGGATATAGATTTCTGATGTAAATTTGTAGGTACTTGTGACTATTGGTAACCTTGAGATATGCTATTATATACATATTTCTTGATATGAATCTGTATTTAGCTGTAAGTACTAGTGGCTCAGGGGCTTAAAATACTTCACGATGGTGATACTTACATTTTTTTATGTAAATCTTTAAATACTTGTGGCTCAAGATACTTTAAGGCCGACTCAGAGATTTCGTGAGGAGGGCGCCCTCGATTTCCAAAAATAATCGTGTTTTTTGCAGTACATAATGCTTGTCCATTATACTAAGGCACTGTGTGAAATGCTAAGCTTAAATCGAAATGCCTTAATTTTATAGAAAATCACAAACCTGTGTTATGAAATTCCGGATCCGGAATTTTGTGATACACAGCATCATATGAGGACGTAATACTACACATAAAAGATTACTGCCATCAAAACGAACAAATCGATTCATCTCAAATTGTTGCAATGTGGCCATTTTAGGGTACGATCTTTAGTCTAGGGCTATTTGTCATAGTACACAAAAAAAATAATATTTCGAAATCTCTGAGTCAGGACTTTAAGATACTGATTACAGATTCTGCATGTAAATCTGTAGGTACTTGTGACTTAAGGAACCTTGAAATATTGATACTTACATATTTCTTGATGTGAATCTGTAATTACTATTGGCTCAGGGGCTCAAAGTAATTCATGATACTGATACTTACATATTTCTTGATGTACATCTTTAAGTTCTTGGGACTTAAGATACTGATACAGATTCCTGATTTAAATTTGTAGGTACTTGTGACTCGAGGTACCTTGAAATATTGATACTTGCATATTTGTTGATGTGAATCTGTAAGTACTTGTGGTTCAGGATACCTTGAGATACTGATACCTACGTATTTCTTGATGTAAATCTGTATAAGTACTTGTCGCTCAAGGTACCTTGAAATACTTATTGTTACAGATTTCTTGATGTGAATCTGTAAGTACTTGTGGTTCAAGGTACCTTGAGATATTGATAGTTACAGATTTCTTGATGTGAATCTGTAAGTACTTGTGGTTCAAGGTACCTTGTGATACTGATAGTTACAGATTTCTTGCTGTGAATCTGTAAGCCTTACTTGTGGTTCAAGGTACCTTGAGATATTGATTGTTACAGATTTCTTGATGTGAATCTGTAAGTACTTGTGGTTCAAGGTACCTTGAAATACTGATACTGACATATTTCTTGATGTGAATCTGCAGGGTTGTAGCTAGCACATTTTTTGTGGTGGGTTTTATTTGATGAAAATTTGACATATTTTATATCGTTATGCCTAAAATTGACAATATTTGCACAAAATGATTAATATTGTGCATATTTTGCTCTTTGAGTGGTGGGCTCTAGAGTCATAATTAGCGTTTAGTGGTGGGCTCTGCCGCCCACCACCGCCCACTGTAGCTACATCCCTGTGAATCTGTAAGAACTTGTTGCTCAAGGTACCTTGAAATACTGATACTTACAGATTTCTTGATGTGAATCTGTAAGTACTTGTGGCTCAAGGTACCTTGAGATATTGATAGTTACAGATTTCTTGATGTAAATCTGAGCTAATCTGTAAGTACTTGTGGCTCAAGGTACCTTGAGATATTGATACTTACAGATTTCTTGATGTGAATCTGTAAGTACTTGTGGTTCAAGGTACTTTGAGATATTGATACTTTGAGGTTGCTCTATGTAAGTGCTTGTGGATTAAGATGTTAACCAATTTCAAATTTTGAAAGTACATACACTTTATGAATGTAATTATTTAATGAGAACTTCCTGACATTGCATTAAACAGGTTGTATAAATCTAAACATTTTAGTAATGTATTTTCAACTTACAGTGGTGCATTTTTCACCTTACAGTAGATCTTATATGGAATATTTGAAGAAATCCGCCCATAGAATTTGATACCTGTCTTGTAAATGTTATAGGCTACCTTTCTATGCCAATTATTTGAGAAATGGATTTTCAGGGAATTGTATCAAAATTGTATAAAAGTGTGCAGCCATTGTACTCAATGTAAAAATGAATTTGCCACTTGTTTGTGATTGTTCGATAACTAAACGTTTCATAACGTATACCCGCAAAGGATTTTAGAATTATGCATAACAAAAATTGTATACGGTGAGATGTGCCGATATGCTGCGCAAATATTGCAAGTAATTGAGTGCACGTCACGTTCTTCACAAATAGCAAACTAAACAGCAATTAGAAAACAGGGAATCTTAAAGTTCACCCTAGCTGATGATTGTTTTCCTCCTCGGCACAAAGAAAGTGTCTAGGGTCACATTGGCTTCCATTAAAAATTTTACTCACACCGCAAATATAAAGCAACTATACAGTTGGTTACATGCCGGGTGTGCGCCGGCTACATGTTATTAATCAAACAATCTCTATGTTCCCGAAATTATTATTTCTTACGAGTACAAATCTATCATAAGAATCGCTCATGTTATTGTATATGCTCTTCACTTTTTGGACCGTAATAATTGCACAGACGCGCCCGAGGATACAGGTGTTTGGAATGGTGGTACAACGCAATCAATTTGACGCTTTTCTCGAGTGAAAGTACGCCAGAGAGAATGCCGCTGCGAATATTCCCCCTCGTAAGGCGTTAACAATTTTGAATCGGACAATTTTTTCATTGCTTTCCTATCTTTATTTATCTAAACCCCCGTTAATTTAACTTATGATAAATAAAGGTGCAATATGAACTGATTAGTGCAACGAAATCATTTTACCTGTAACTTATATTGAATTGTATAAATTATGTTATTCATTGCAATATATCTAATCAAGGTATTTTACCTTAGATGTAATTGATTTCTAATAGTTAATCAAATTTACTATTTGATCTATTCCATGAGAAAAGCTTTTAACTTAAAAATAGCTTGTGGGATAAAATGAAGGAGAGACTCTCGAAAATGAAGAGGTTTTGAAACTCATCCTCCTGAGGGGATCAATAGACGTGTAATAATTACCGAGCTCTAAGACGCTCTGTAGCTGTCCTAGTGACAAGCTAATTCGCAATTTCCATCCTCTTGCATTGGGTCCCTGGAGCGGTTCTCCTTGCGGAGTGCGCGAAATTGGAAGAAAATTGGCCCAGCGTTTTTCCACCTCGTTAGTTCGCCTTAACCGTAGTTTGACAGGTAAACTAATAAACACGACAAGCCCCCCGTTACACTAACACGGCTTGTATATGCTTGATATACGTTATGAAAAAGAAACGAGTCCGGGATGGTTAGTTATTAAAGCTTTCGAATAATTATTTTTGAGATTGAACTTGGCTTTGGTAAATCGACAAAAAAAAATAGCCACGCCACAGAACGTTCGAAAGCAGGTCGTCTATAGCTAATCAAATACGCAGTTCAAACCAAAGACAAAATACATGACATTTTCTGGCCACTTCACCTACCCAATACAAAAATAATGCGTACTATTTTCTCTCTCGCTCTCTCTCCCTCTCTCAACTTATTTTGAAATCTAGCATTGATTTGCAATCAAATCATGAGTGGTGCGCCGTATGTTTGCTGCGCATTGCCCTAAAGTGCTCTTCGTCGCCAGGTGCGGCAGGTGAAACTACACAGAGACCTGCACCTAGGTGCAAGTAAATGAAATCCATCGATCGCCTGCCGATCATCGTCTCCCCCTCCGTTTAATCTGCATGTCTATTCAATCATATCCAATGTGTAACTAATGGGGATTTGCGTGGTTTTTATCGATTGCTCGCGTGCTTCAACGCTCATTTGTCTCTTGCTCGCCAAAACGTTGACATTCGATCGGGCGCGTCACTTGAGTTTTCAGCCCGGCTTGCTCCCGATGGCATAAAGACCGAATGCGCGAAGAAGCCGCAAAAACAGTAGTGCCTGAATACTCGCACGTGGATCTTGAGAGCCCTGGCTTTCATGTCACGTTTAGTCATGCTATATAAATATGCAGAATATGAAAAAAGGTGGTTTCGGGCATTTTGATAATATTTCGGAAGCGGAAAATTGAATAAAGTGGTATCTTCCGCTTTGGCGGAAAAGACACTGCAACCGTTTGATTAGCTGGATATAATGTAAGCTTGGTACAAATTGTCTGTGCGTCTTTGTATAAGAGGTGAATATGGGCCGTACTTGAATACAAGAGGCAGCGAGTTTCTATTTGTATCTCAATCAGATAAATCATGTCGAACACCCTCTGGCAAGATGTAAATTTACACCATTATCATTTATAATTCAGGTATACAAATATTGAGAACGTGGATTTATCGTAACACGCCAATCAATTATCCGATATGTCGCAATATTTTCATTAATTGGTTGTGTCAATTAATTTTAATATTCCGTATATGATTGACGAAATTGTGTTGAATGCATAAAGAATTAGAATATACCCTGACCCCTGGCGTAAGCTTCACGAGGCCTAACCCGATTATGCATGTTAACTCAACCAGTTCTCTTTATATATTTATACCGTGTCGCACATTAATCATTTTATGTTTCA
This sequence comes from Ophioderma brevispina, assembly GCA_023653785.1. Classification (NCBI taxonomy): domain Eukaryota; kingdom Metazoa; phylum Echinodermata; class Ophiuroidea; order Amphilepidida; family Ophiodermatidae; genus Ophioderma; species Ophioderma brevispina. The sequence goes on along the minus strand of JAMKCH010038213.1, from coordinate 105,425 downwards.
ATGAGCTTAGAGAGACATTTGTAATTGTTTATTTGAAATGTTTTAATGATTTTTTTAATAACATAAAAAGGTTGATTTGCATTATAATATTAAACCTAATAGATTTTCCAATTTTGAACAGGAACAATTAATTTCTAAACGTCGTTTCTATTCATTTTTACCATCTCTTAGTTCGACAAAAGTGGAATACGTGGTTCAGCGACCTATGCAACCAAAACTACTATAGTGTTAGGCATTGTGGAGCAAATTTTAAAAATTGAGATTGAATTGAAAAAAAATTGACCTATTTAAGTTTAGAATTCCTTTGCAACAAATAACTGATTGGTCTAATGGTATTAATTTCTTTCATTATATCATTAAAAGTGTTGAAATAACATTTGCAAGCAGTTAAAGGAATTTATTGGCATAAATCTATCGGCACAGAAGCCAGCGAAATATATCACGCTGGCTTCTGTTTCGGTGTTGCGTGCGGCGTTGTAAATATAGCACAGGGAATAAAGATGTCAGCTTCCATGATTGTTGTACAGTCGTGACATTTGTCGGAATAATCTGGATTTTTTTCGCAAGAAATACTCCAATGACCATGAAAACCATCTTGTACGTCTTATTTAGGGATATTTCATTATATATGTGCCGATAGATTTATGCCAATACATTCCTTTAAAATTAAGTCTCTTAGGTAATTGAACACCGATAGCGACCATAATGAAACGAATGGACCGTCAATGGGTGATTAAAGGACGATGCATCTTTTCCTATTTTCGCATTTCATTTCGACGACGAAGCCTTTAAAAAGCTAATAGGGTAATGTAACAGGGGTGTGGTTCCTTCAGGATTTTTCAGGATTTCTTATTTCCAAAATTTCCGCAACTTTATTTAATTTCAGCCCAATTCTAAGCGTTTTAGGTCAATTTTACCCTGTTTTTCATAATTTTTTACCAAATGCAGGATTTTTCTACAAAACTCAATCACACCCCTGATGTAAGTTTTGAATCGTTTATATCGTTTTCATTTTATAGTATTTACAATGAAATAAATATATTCTACGCTTTAATTTCGTTCCGTATTAGTGCAGCAAAATTTCCAAACACGTTTTTATTCTTTCCGTAAAAAAACCCGAACTTCGACGTGAGTTTGGATAGATGTACATGGTTGTGAATGATATAAGAATATACACTCATATGTGCCCTATTATGTGTTGGTGTTTGAGTGGGTGAAGTTGGATGTAATTATACAAATTAGCATAAACTATGTAGTCATTGCATTTTGTATTTATTTTTCTCAAAAGAATTCTAACAGAAAACAATTTTTAAATATGGAATTCCAAGTTGATATTCCCAATCAAATTTTCAAATGACATGACCTTAGCCAAATATCCTGAGCAAAAAAGAGAGCCCTCCATTTAATTAGACCCTCTCAGGGTCTGTGGTATAAACGACTGGTAATGAAGACTACAATCTCTCTGAGTTAACCAAATCGGCGGGGCGAGTGGTATTTTGAATTTTGTTAAATCAGTGGACAAGCTGGTTCGTATATGAGGGCGTATTGGTGGCCATTAGGGTCAAAAATGTGGCAGCGCAGTATTAAAAAGACCGATGCCCAAGGGTGCAGCCTGATTTTTTTTAGGATTTAATTTTTTTTTATTTGTTTTGTATATACATTGGATGCATCCTGTTGGTGAGTGCAATTCCAAATAAATAAATAAACAAGATTGATTTTATGTTAATTGAACCTACTGTGCCCTGAATCCCAGGACAGAGCCGAGACTGTGGGACAGTCTACCATTTAATTAGTTTCACAACGAATAATTTGGTATCAAACTAGTTGAATGCTACTGCCACGCACAGGCCTGACCACATCTATTCGCTTGACCACGTACCATGTACTGAACGGAGAATAGATTTTTCAAAACTAAAGTATCTTGTTTTGCTGGGGTTTTGCTGACAGTTTTGTAAGCGAATCACTGATCATCACAACATCAAGCAACTTTGAAAATGTAACTGCCAGCAAAAATATTTTAAGTTGTGGCTACTTTGAAAAAAATTAAAAAAAAAACTATTCTCCAATGTACTTAGTGCACTTCCGCATGTGCAATGCCTGACATTGGAAATATAACAGTAGAGCCAACTTGACTCTCCAAAAAAAGATATGTACCCATACATCATGTACATAATTGCCGACTACATGCCATTTCCAATATCCTCGATGTTAATCTTGATTTTGAAAGTGGTTGACTGTTGGAGAGTCATTTAGGCTCTCAGGGAGCATATTCCAATCTCTTATATACGGGGAAAGAAGGAAAATCTATGAACATCTTTCTTGATGAAGTTGTTTTTCAGGCTGAGTTTGTGTTTCCTTCTGGTACATATGGAATGATTTCACGTTTCAATGTAGCCGGTTTTGTCTATACCAACAGCATTATTAATGATCTTATAAAGTATAATGGGTCTGATGTTTTTCTCCGTTCCTCCAAAGTATTCCATTCAAGATGATGCAACATGGAGGTGATGCTACTGTCTCTTTTGAAGTTGTGGACACAAAATCTGGCAATCCATCTTTGGATTTTTTCCAGATTTTTAATATCCTTTTTTAGATGTGGATCACAAACACAGCTGGCATATTCCAATATTGGTCTTACCAATGTCTTGTAGGCAGTAGCTTTCACTTTCTTGGAACAAAACCAAATATTTTTTGGAGAAATCCCAATACATGGCTGGCTTTTGAAGTAGTGTTCCTGATGTGTTCCTTTCATTTCATATATCACTCCCCCATTTCAACTCCTAGGTATGGATGCGACTTGACCTGGTCTAGTTGTTGGCCGCAAAAAGTAATCGGTTTGGTTGTGGGCTTCTTTTTAGTGGTAATCTGGAGGATGGAACATTTACATGGATTAAATGACATCTGCCACTTGTCCTGCCATTCTTCAAATTTCTGAAGGTCTTGTTGAAGAGAATCAATGTGGTCTGTTGTTTTACCTGAGGAATAAACTAGGCAACCGTTTGCAAAGAACCTTGTTCTATTTTAGAGTTGGTCTGGTAAGTCATTTATATAAAGCAGAAACAGTAGTGGTCCAAGTACTGTGCCTTGAGGTACTCCCGACAGCACTCGGACAGATGAGGAAGTTTCGCCATCACAAACCGACTTGTTGTATCCGATCGGTCGGGAAAATCTTGATCCATTGGTAGGCCCACAGATACCATAATGTTCTAGTTTTCTCAAAAGTCGTTCGTGTGGCACTTTATCGAATGCTTTTGAAAAATCCAAAACGCCGACATGGGTGGTGTTGTCATCTTCGATGAAGGATGTGAAGTCATGAGCTGTGAGGAGTAATTGGTTCTCAGTGGATATCTTTGCTCGAAACCCATACTGACTATCTGTAAGAATATCATGAGATTCCAGGTGGGGCATTATATGAGAATGAAGAATGTGTTCCATCATCTTACAAACTACACTAGTGAGAGACATGGTCTGTAGTTCTCAGGCTTGGTCTTATCTCCCTTCTTATACATCCCACATATATTGGCATTTCTCCATTGCCATGGTAATACTCCTTTGTCTAATGATTGTTGAAAAAAGGTGTGTTAGTACTGGAGCCAATTCGTCTGCTGTGGTCTAGCACCCACGGAGGAGGGCTGTCGGGACCAGCTGCTTTGTTGGCTTTCAAGTCACTGATTAACTTATGGACACCTCAATGATGAGTTCCGGTATATCTGTGTAGTTAGAAACACCAATGGTATGGATATTTGATAAATCTTCACTCGTGAAGACACTTTAAGAACTTCTGCCTTTCCTTTCCCTTCACTGATGGTTTCGTTGTTGACTCTTAAATTAGCAACACCGACTTCATCCTGTTTAATCTTTTTAATGAATGACCAAAAGGATTTAGGGTTGTCACTTAAAGCTACTTCCAGGTTGTCCAATTCTCTTCCTTCCCAGTCAACTTAGCCCTGTTGTATGCTTTCTTCTTCAACCCAGACTTGTCTGGGCTATGCTTTATCATTAAGGTGGGGGTATTGTGTTGTCGTCCAAAGTCTGCTTGGTGAAAATAATGTTATATAATATAAGTCTTAGCACTCATTGCGCTACATCAGCATAAGCTAATAGGTATTTGGGTACTTTTCGTAAAGGGCTGCCTCATGTAGTCTCTTTGAAGCACATGAAGGTTAAAAGATCTACTATAGGTATAACTTACAGGCTCCATAACAAATGGCAGCTATGCAACATCTTCCTTTAACCTATGGCCATCTTGTAACCATAAGGTATTCGCACAAGGATGCTTCAGTACTACGTTTGTTTCAAGTACAGACATACAGACGAAAAGCGTCACATCGATATCCCCCATAAAATGTATTTACCTTAATGACAGCTGGTTATGCGGTTGCTGACTCTTATATGTGCCATGTATACCCACAAAAAATAACTCTTAACTTTGTCAGTGATTTCCTAGCGAAACGTTGCTGATTCTTATATGTGCCATGTATACCCATAAAAAGATAACTCTTAGCTTCGTCAGTGATTTCCTATTGAAACGTTTTGGAAAGAGTTCCTGAAGGCGGTTTCTAACCATTACAGACCTGTGTGCTGGTGCACCGTCTTGAAGAAACCAGGCACGACGAATTGCTCCATTTCTTTGCTGCTGAAAAATGCGCCGCAACTCTGGTTCCAAATATTGATTAATGATATTAAGATAACCGGCACCATTCAAATTTCCATCAATAAAAATGGGCCCAATTAGGTTATTGTTACCTGTAACAGCTGCTAAAACTGCAACTTTCCTGCGATCATTAGGTCTGTCGTAGACAAAATCATTGGGAGTGTTCCCTTTTGGCGCATACTCTCCCACATTTTGAGAGTTCACTGAGCCAGTCATTGGAAAATTGGCCTCATCAACAACAACAACAAGTTCTCTTAAGAAGCGCCGTGGTCTGTTGATTAGCCATTGCAAAACGCCAGCCTACGTTGAGGATCACCAGCATCTAAATTATGTCGTCTCACAATTTGGTATGGATGCCGATTGATGTCATTACTAACGATGCGCTGAAATTATGATCTGGAGATATTTGCGACACGGTTTCTCCTTATGCTTGCGCGTGGGTTGTTGCGAAGGTTCGAAGGTGTTCTCACGCTCCTAGCCCGTTCGCTTCGTCCTTTGTTGACATTTTCCAAAGTTCCCTCTGCTTCAAACAGTTTTCTCATGTTACAGATAGCAGACTTGGTTGATACTCTCACTCCAGAGAACCTGTTTGGCCATTGCCGTTGCACAGCTACATAGCTACCAGTTTGGTAGTAAATCTTAACCGCGAAGGCATGTTGTTGTGGCGTAAATTGAGGTGCCATTACTATGAGAATGTTTAAAGTTCTCGTTCAAGAAAGATATCCGACTTTAAGCACAACTGCACGCTACAGTATGATTTAGATTTGAAAAGTCCGCCCTGACACAAGACAGAACACTGGTATTTAGCACAACTGCATGCTATGATTCAGATTTTAAAAGCCCGGTTTCCAAAACAATAATACTTATCATTCCTTCATGAAATACCCCGAGGACAAGTCTGTTTTGCTGACTCATTGTTCATTGGACCATATCTTGAAAACCACTCAACCAAAATGAATAATGTTTTCAGGCAAGATGCTCAATTACCCATTCTTTATGATAAAATAAAATCCACAGATATCAAATTACAGAAAGTGGAAAAATATCACTTTCGTTTTGGGTAAATTTTTTATTGGGTCACCCTGTAGACGTTCATTTTCCCGCACCAAGGAAATGTTGTATCCGAATTTCATAGAAATCGATCATGACATTTTTTTTAATTCATAACCTTAATTTCACATGCTATCTAACGTTACTGTCCAAGTTTCATGGAATTTACCTACCTACCTGGAAACGAGTCATTTGACTTCGAAATTGGCCCTTTGAAGAAGCCGTTTTTGTGCTTTGTTCCCCTTATGCTCTTCCAAGTGAGCTTTAGCATCATTCTAATACATGTTCTTCATTCTGCGCTCTTTCACCCAGCAGCAGTATCGTCGTTGAAGAGAGCGTGGTCTATCGGTGTAGGGTGCTTCCCTCTGGCGCAAATTTACTTCAAAATTCCCCTGGTTCGAATCCCGTTGGGTGGTGGTTCACTTGCTGGGATTTATTCGGTTACTATACCAGATTCTTCTGGATTAGATCTGTATACCAGCTATTGATTAAATACAGAATTACAGCTCTCCTCCATGGTTCACTTGGACTTGGTCAATTTAATCATGAAAGCATCCCTTCCCCTTCGGAGGGGACTTTAAACCGTCGGTCCCGTTTACAGAGTCACAACTGTACCATGTACATTCGCAGTCAGTGTCGAATAGAGTAGGATGTAAACCCCTGACTTGTTCCCAATCCGCCCCGCCTCAAAATAGCCGGGCCATGTTAGGAGCGTCCGTATCATGGATAACACCGGCCCGGATAAGCACACATAGCGGAAAATCTGAACAAATCCTGACCACCACCACCACAAAGCATTACCAATGACTTTTTGGAATACGAGCAAAACAAAACAAAGTTTTCGTCGTCGTTTTTAGAAGCTTACAACCTTGTGAAAACATGTCATTTGCATCTGAATGGTCATTTGAATAGGTTTTTTGTTTAAAATGGCCTTCATTTTTTCTGATTCAAACTTTACAAATATTTTTTCTCAATTTTTTTTGAGAAGAGATTTCCTCACACGGGGAAAGTACTTTGTTTACATAAAAGAGAGAAAGGGTAATACCCTAGTTTGTTTTTCTAAGTGCCTTTTTAGATTGCCACAATAGGGGAAGTGGGGAATTCCCAAGGGATGCTAAACTTAGAACTTTGTTTATGTTTTGAGATAAAAGCCCAGGGATTGCATTTGTCAGTTATCACTGGGATAATTTGGGGAGGGGAGGTTGGTGGGGGCAATTGGTCGGCGGCTTAGAATGAAAGATATGTACCCCCATCTCTCTCTCATGGCTGGAAAGTGAGGTGATTCAGGTTGGTTTTGCATGATGCTGTTGTAATGGTCATTTTTGTAGACTGGGGAACTTTGTGAAGTCAAGTATACATTGAGATTTTGAGTTAATCTCTCGCCGTCAGCAGTCGCAATCAGCTAACAGTATGGTTATAGGGCTAGGTTTTATCTACAATCATGGTGATTCCATGCCTCACACAGTGGCCAGGCTTATTATAATTGTCAAATTCCATTTGAGCAGAGTGCTGTAATTCCTTCTACCGTCGGTTCTTTGAAGCCGAAAGTGCAGGGAATCAAAATATGATTCCAAATTGTGAACAGATAGAAAACGTGGGTGTTATCTTGGAACTGATATACTGTGGATTATAATGTTGTCGAGGGACTTATGTAACCTTGTTGTCTTGAACTTCTGGACAAGATTACCTTCAGGACTGAGAAGATTGCCTTGGAATTATTACCTGAGGATTTATAGCGTCACTTTGCATGCCGTCATTTTGAAGTCTTCGCTGTGAGACAATACCTGTATCATCGTTGAACTGGCAACCTTCATGTTGACATTAATGGACATTCTTGAGGACAATAAGTATTAACTAATTGTGTGTAATTGTATAATTTTGATTTATGTAATAATGTTTTTTTGGACATACCAAAATTCTTGGAACCAATTACAAATCATTAAAATCTGTTATATTGTGTAAATTCTATCACTTGTGGACAGGCCAGGCCCGTAGCCAGGGAATTTAATGCGGGGGGGTGTCGGATTTGCCAGCAGCCAGGACCTTTTTGCGTACCAAAAAAAAATTTTCGGCTCGCTGCGCTCGCCGGTTGACCCATAATTTTTCACCGTCGTCTCCAAATTCCTGAAAAGGGGGGGGGGGGGGGGGTATTGTTGGGGGGGGGGGGGGTGGGGGGGGGTGGGGGGGGGGGTATTTTTTTTCGGGGGGGGGAGGGAGAAAAAAAAACTCGCATCGTCAGTAGTATAGTCACAACGACAATCGTAATGCGATAGTTAACAGCTACTTAGTCATGCTTAGTAATTCTCATAACCATGCACATAACCCTTAAGACAAACTTTTAAAATTGACAACACGGACTTAAACATGGCAAAGCGGACCTTCAACATCATAAAGCGGACCTTTTGTCATTTTGGGGGGGGGGGGTGCGTCGCACCCATCGCACCCCCCCTGGCCCACGTGCCCCCTGGACGAGAGGCTCATTCTTTTGTGTTTGAAAGGTATTCTGACCTGTGACGTCCACGAGACGTCCTAACAATTTAACTTCATGACTCTAAATGATTTTTGATCTCACTCTCAACACATCTCTTTCCACGTAAAATTCCACACGGTGGAGTGCGTATTCGTGAACATGTTTTTCACTGGGAGAAGAATTGTGCCTCTTGGATTGTGTACGGAATAAAGCCATAAGTCTCTTGTATCAATGGGGGAGGAAATGTTCCCAATCTCCAAAGGCATTACAAATTCAACATTTCTTTGACAATAGGTCCATCATACCAAGTTTGATCCAATTCAAGTCGAAGATTGTAGTTTTTCAGCAACTTGGATTTGCTGACGACGCCGACAGATCAAACCTTCGATATATGACCTTTAACCTATGGACATGTGACCGATATGATTAAAAGGTATTCAGCAACTTGGATTTGTTGACGACGCCGACAGATCAAACCTTCGATATATGACCTTTAACCTATGGACATGTAACCGATATGATTAAAAGGTATTCGCACAAGGATGCTTTAGTAGTAAGTTTGATCCAAATACATGATGGGTTTTTGTTTGAGAGCCACTTTGGATTTGCAGACGACGTCGACGCAGACATACAGAAAAAAAGCGCCACGTCAATACCCCCTTATAAAATTGATTTACCTTAATGGCAGCTGATTATGAGGTTGCTGATGAGTCTAAGTTGTATTCATCATTCGTCAGTTTGCAACACCCACAAAAAAAATAACTTCAAGCTTCGTCAATGATTGCCTATCGAAACCTTCTTGTATACCCTTTGTGAATGCAACAATTGAGACGCATCTTATTTATAAATACAATATCACTGGGTTTTCTTCTTTCGGGGACGTCATTACTTATGCACGTTTGCGAATAACCGGAAATCAAAGTTTAAAATGATTCGCGATATAGACACAAATACCATTTGTAATGGAAAGCAGTTCATACACCACGACCGTAATTAAACCGTTTCTTCTTTCTTTTATTTCAAATTGGCATAAAATGCCACTATCCTGAGACAGATATACTTTTTTTTGTTAATTTGGATTTTCTGTTCACCCTTCATTTCGCAAGCTCAACAGTAGCACTTCCTGTCCGTGAATAGCGCACAATAAGCCGTAGTTTACTCGCCAACCAGTTCTATGCGTATCAGCACGTGTTTCGTTATTGGAATATTTGCCTTGTTCGTCGATATTCAATCTAGTCCAAGTAACCAAATCGCAGCCAATTGACTCAAAATCGGAATAAAAATGCACCCGTCTTGACAAAGTAGCACCATACAAAATTGCGCAAAAAAGGGCAAAACCGTATTGTGCGCTAATGTATCAGGGGCAATCGGAGAACGAGAGAATTCAATCAGAGCCAATATTCACCAAGGAGTAGTGTACACACAATCAAACGTATACTTGACGAGCCTTATTTGCCAAGTGTTTCGGTAACAAAAAACGCGCCAATTCAAGCAATATGTGGCAATCCGCTGCAAACCAAAGATAGCACGTGAGTGGAGGTTTGAGTTTCGCGAAATTGAGATGATTTTGAAAGAAGCAAATCAAATAAAGGAGCACGACTGTTTAACTATGACTTAAAAGTAGACAAATCGACGCTTGAGTATATAAGACAAACTACATTCGGAACAAGTGACATTTTGATGTGAGCTCTTTGTTAGGTGCTGGGAGTAACAAAGTTTGTTGTAAAGCATGCAGTTTTATTGCTCGTATTGAAGCCGTTGTTTACTTTTGAATGTATAAACCAATTACCGCAAATTGATCAAATGGTGGAAAGTCTTGGAAGTAACGACGCAAATTTTAGAGCAATAATGTTTTGATAACTACGGCTTAAGACGCCCGGTGCTGTCAATTAAGGACTTTATGTCAAATTGGACATAATGCTATCTACGGTAGACAGCATTTTGTTGCACAAGCGTGACACTGGTGTACATGACGCAATGTTTAGTTGGTAGAATGGAAAGTGCAGTAACCAATTTATTATTTTAAATTGTCCAGAAGAAAATTTGAACTACACCGTGTTACCTTATTATTACATACGATACAATTAGACATGGTAAGGGAGCAACTTTTTCCCACTATTTACTTTCTCGGAATCCCCGGCGACATTTATGATATCATGAATGAAATAGTACCAAATGTAAGTTTTAAGGTAACTTTGATTAACAAACTTTAGAGCAACGGTATTGTTGATAAGACGCAACACTCGCAGTTGAGACGGACGAAATAAGCTAGGCCTTTATTTTAAATTTCGGAAAAAGTGATTGTGGCTTTAATTTAGAATGCATTTCTCAGAAGTATCAAGAATGTGCTTGCGTTTGTCCTATATCAATCAACTGAATTAGCCTTTTAAATAGCAAAATTCCATATCATTTTTGGTTACCTGTTCATTATTAATTCGTAGTTCTAGCTTGTAAAGAATCATGGTTGTTAAATTCATATCTGCTTACACTGAAAAGTTCACTGAAAAGTTGAGTAAAACTTGTGAACATGGGTGGCAGCTTATAAACTAACCAACACTATGAATTTGCAGGGATTTAAAAGTTAACCATTTAGGATTGTAGTTATAGGGACCAATTTAAAATTAAATTCTATTTGCCTTAGATTAAATCATAATAGATTTTGAATTAAAATTTAATATGACTTAATGTTAATGCAATCGAGATTATTAAATCACTACAATCCTAAGGATTAACTTTTAAATCCTTGAAATTTAGAGTGAAGCTGATGCAAACATTAAACAATTATTATCGTGCAACCATGTTCTACAGTTTTATTAAACTTTTTTTACTATTGCCACAGTTAAGAAAACATTATATATCAATGTTGAATGCTTAAGGCATAACTACATGCATTCAATATTTAGTTACCAAGTTAGACAAACATTTAATTTTTATGTATTATTTAACCTGGGTAAATCATTCCGTGTTCAGACACTGCTTTCAAATCATGCCCAGGGTTCTAGCACGACTTGTCACAGCACGACTTGGGACAGGCAGGGGTTTCCACCATACTCTTGTGGAAACTGGCTGCGATTACATATACAGGCTTGATTCTCCATGTACATGAGATCGACAGCTTAACGTCCCCTCCGACGGAATATTCTCATGGTTCGTTTGCCCAAGTCCTAATGATCCACGGAGAGAGCGGAATTCCAGTTTTACTCAATCGCTATCAATAGTTCTTACACAAATACAAATCAAATCCAGAATTTAGTACACGAATTAAATACCAGCAAGTGGCCCTGCCCGGACTCGAAATGGTGATCTCCTGAACCAAAGGCGAATACCCTAACCATAAGGCCGCGCTCGTCTGTCCCCTCACGTGATCTATGGGGAGGGGAGTTAGTGCCAGTCTTGAGTGTATATAACTTATTGCGACGCGTTAGAGACAAGTTCAAGCACAAAACCTTATTTCAAGCGTGATACCATTCAAAACAATGAGATCATTTCCACTGAATTTAAGTATTTTTTGTTTGACAGTTTAGATGATATAAAAGTCTCTATATTTCTTTGACGTAAATCGGGGGACAAGGCTCTGGGTCACGAAATGGCCCTTCAAAGTGGCACTGGCTCATTTTACAAAATATTAAGTTTCTTCAATTTGCTCGCAAATGATAGTTTAGGTCATTGGAAGAATACAGATATATTTTACACATACAATAACATACCCAAAACAGGTAGGGGCATTAATAAAAGGCCAAAGACATAAGGTAATTTTAGGCTAACTTTAAATTTGCCATAAGCATTAATAAGAGGCTATTTGCATTGGTAGGCTAATTAAAGTTTACTGTAACTTTAATCAACGAATGCGTCTATCATAGACTCGTACTTATTGATATTAAAACAACAAAGGTCACAGATCGATCAAACAGGGGTGAATACCATGGGAAGCAACTCCGGCGTGTGTTTGTGTTGTGTCCTTGTGTTGAACGCCATTTCCGTTGTCTGCTGAATAAATGACTCCGGAGTTATTTTATTATAAAACGTTCTGTTTACCCATAATGGCGCTGATTTGGGCTTAATCATTTCAGGTGAGGGATAATGTATATTAAAACCTTACAACAAAAATATCACTTTGAAATTCGTCAGGGCGCATTTTTTTTTCAAATGGGTAAAAAAAATGGTAAAATTTGATCGTTTGTGTGATTTTTTAGCCAAAATTCAAATTTCCCAATACTTTGGTACACAAAACTGATTTCACCAAATCTTGGGAGGGCGCCGTCCATTATGACGTCTTATAAGCAATGTGCTGAGAATGTTGGTACTTATTTTGGCATCACTGTATAGAGGAGATCCATAGCTATCCAATGATACCAAAATCAAGCTCATAGGTGGCCGGTGGTTTGGTATGGAAAATCTATGTCTAGGTCAGTGGTTTTCAGACAATTTCCCAAATCATTTGCGAAGCCATTTCTGAACTTGAATCCATTTGTCATGTTTATTCCGATCGAGGTTATGAAAATGCCTAATTTTGAAATTTTTGACCCAAAAATGAAATATTTTGATATCTGTGTGGCTATAGTTGCCTGCATGATGAGATAGATTCAAATGGTTACTTAAAGCCACAATCATCAGTCATTGTTTTTCCAAATTCAAAATACCCATTTGTCTCTAAAATTGCTAGTATTATATCATATCAACACCTTATTACTGTTCTTTGTGAAAAACAGACACTAAAGCATTTTAAAGCGGTCTTGAAGATGCCATTTACGACTGTTTCTAAACTTGAAAAAAGTAGGATCCCGACTTTTATTGGTAAACAATGCATAAAAATCGTAATTTCTTGACAAATACGGCATGAATAGCCACTTACAGGGGTCTTTACTACAACAATTTCCAATACAAAAGTGCAAAAAATGGACTTTTGTATGTCTTTTTACAGTATTACAATATCTTTTACAGTATTACTTTTATTCTCTCTAGTCATTTTCTAGTCAATTCAGCGTGTATCGTATACCTTGTTCCTAAATGATATAGTATTGTAAATGCCTTTCCTAAGACCCGCGCCTCTAGGTGTGTGGGGGGGGGGGGTTGTGGGTGATGTGTGCACCCTTATCGAAACTGCTGGCTGCGAATATTCACGTATATAAGACCGATAGCTTAACATCCCCTCCAAAGGACGGGGTATTCACCCCCCCCCCCCCTCCCTTGGTGTGTTTTCCCAAATCAACCATGGGGAGAGCGAAATTCAAGTTTAAATCAATAGTTCTTACACAAATCAAATCCAGAATTTAGTAGCTGATTAAATCCTGGATTGAACCGGGGACCTCCTGCACCTTGACGAATATACTATATAGCCAGTAGGCTACGCTCTTCCAAATATAATACATAACACAGAAAACCAAACTATGGCAAATATAAGTATCTTTCTTTTAATTTCTTTAAAAGTTACAACCTTTCCCTCTATCTGAATAATATAGAGAAAGAAGTATAATAAACCGTCATAAAAGTAAGTATGGTGTTTTGGAAACTATAGTAGATACACCTTTTTGCAATAAGGGCAAAACTATCATTTTATTTTAACGAATTCCGTTTGTTTTTGCACTATTAATGTTCAGAATGTTGATAGGTAGAGTGATAGTGGGGACTGTAGTGCACAGATCTCATGTGGGTGTGCAAATCTGAATAAAACTGTGAATTTTGGTACACAAGTACTTTATGCATTGATAGGCCTAATCCAAAAATTTGATGGAAGCACTTGCCACACCCCTTTCATGTGCCCCAGCTTGGAGTTCAAGGTTACACAGGGATAAAAAATTAAAATGTTCTGATTGTGTTGAAAGACACACCATGATGTTTGCCTGGTTACAAGGATTCCAAAAAGGTATAGTTTATACTACCTATGGCTTATAGTTTTGGAATTATGAGGTAAAAACCGTAAAAATTGTGAAAAGTCAATTTTGGTTTGTACAGGGGTCAAAAATTAAAAGTTGCTCCAATTTTGTTAAAACGTGGTTCAAGTTTTTGGTTCAGCTGATAGAATAAAATATAGGAATAGTTTTGACTATCTTAAGTGTTCGGTTATTAACCAAAATGGCTAATAAAGTCAACAGCTATTGGTAGCTATTGGATTCTATTGACCTGTGACCTATTTTGTTGGATAAGGCAAACTATTCCTTATTTCAATCCTTTAAGCTAGGGAAACAATTTGCACCACATATTACCAGAATCAAAGCAACTTTTAACTTTTGATCCATGTACACACCAAAATTGACTTTTTCACTATTTTTACAGTTTTTACCCCATAACTCCGAAACTAAGCCATAGATAGTGTAAACTATACCTTTTGGAATCCTTGTAACCAGAAAAACATCATGGTGTACTTTTCAACACAATCGGCACATTTTCAACTTTTGACCCCTGTATAACCTTGAAACCCAAACTGGGTTCCATTGAAGGGGGCTGGCAAGTGCCTCCATCAATTTTATGGATTATCAATGCCTAAAGTATACTTGTGTGCAAAAATTCACAATTTTATCCGAAAGCGCACACTCTTTCACTACAGTCCCCTGCTATTAAGCAATTAACTGATTTTTAGAAATCTTAGTATTTGACACGTATGTTTAGCTTGTAAACGTGTTAACAATTTAATAGTAGGAACGTGCTTAATATTGCTAAACAAAATTGTGGAGTGTGTTGGTAATATAAATACATTTCTATTAAGATATACATGTGATTCTTTCTCGAAAAAGGCGCTTTAATAGTTAGAAAAATTAATAGAATAAAACAAACAAAAACGGGCTGGTTGGGTTCTTAAATGCCATTCAATGTATTCATTTTGAGTGTTCTTTACTTGAAACATTTTAGCAGTACAATCACGCTAAAACAGTTGGCTTTTTAATAGTTTATATATCGCTGAGATTGATTAATTCTGATCGGCATATCGCCGAAGCGGACATGTTAGGTGAGCTGCTTATTCAAGTGGTTCCCCACTGTAATCTCGAGTGCTCTTGTCATACTTGTCTACGCCGGGTTTTCGCTGATACCCACTCTGAAAAAATAGCACCAACGCTCTGCCGTTGGTGTTTAATACAATACTGATAGTCTTGTTTAAATTATATTGCGTATTACCCATTATAATATTTTAAAAGCGAGGAGAGTTATATCTGATCTTACATATCATCAAATTCAGTTGAGAAATGATAAATCTGATGAAATAAAGAATTTCATTTAAAATCTATGCTTGAGAGTATTTTTATTTAAATTTGGTTCCCGGTTTGGTTCATTCAACCACGGACAAGAGGGTCAACAAGAGTCAACTTGACACGTGGAATCCGTGCCTATCGTGTCTTTCCCCGAGAGGGGAGAACTGTTTACTTTCCACTATTCTTCGACTAGTTGCATGCACTTCTTCAGAGACTTTAAGTTTCTTAAGGAGGGGGCTTAGTTTTTACCCGATGCTTGAGATTGTTGACTTTGTTGGTATTTCCACAACCGCTTTAGCTATTATACTCCAGGCTTCAATTAAATGTTCTAATTGAAGAAATGGGATCATACAAGCTCATAGTCATGGCCAGTAAGGCAATAGAGTAATGATAACAAGAATAAGGGGGAAATAGGCCTAAGAACAAATTGTGTACGCCATTGAAACGACTAGCCTAGCCGTATTCTTCAGTATACTATTCCAGGCATTTCTTGTTGTTCTTTCTTGCAATTGACTAGGAAGTTTTGCTCGCGGTCACTGACTGGTCATTTTATTTCTTGGCCTTTCAATACAAACTCGATGGGTGGCTCTAGTATAATTTTTCGTCTGTAAACAGAGGAAACAATATTTGTATCCAAGAACCCTGTAGTTGTTCGACAAAAAGTGTCCTTTTCTTTATGTCAGAACTAATGTCTTGTTAACGCAAACTAAACAAGTTGCCTCATTAGCCCCGGACGAATATATTCCTATGCTATGAGTGAATACGACACGAGCCAGCTTTAGACGCAATGAGGGGTGAAATCTGAACACGGGGTCTTAAACTGAGATTTTTTTCCTTCTTCTTTCTCTATCTGCAGCCGCTGGCGCTAATATTTATTTCACACTGTTGAATCGTGCCAAATGCCAATCACCCGTTAAAGGGGCGTGCTGAGTATGCTAAATTCAGAGTGCGCGCGTGCGTAGCAGAGGTGGTGAAGATTCGCCACTGAGTTTTGAAGGGTTGGTAAGAGAGATTTGCGTTGTAACCTAAGGGCGGCATTTGATATCCTGCTAAGAATAAAAAGACCGAAGCAGACGTAGGGTCCAAGTCAAACCTACCGGGCCTCTCGGCCAAGCAATACCAAGGAAGAATCTCTCACGTGTTTTTCTTCGCTACATTGTTTGGGCATAACAATTCTGTCACAATTCATATCGTTCAACATTCATCTGAAACAAGTTTTTGTATCTCCATTGACTATTAAGTAATTGCTACAGAAGTTAACGAGATCTTGAAAGGGGTCCAGATTTTTGCTTCCGTCTTCGTCTTTTGACAGAACTTGGGCACTAAGAGCTAACCACATTATTTCTGATTCTAATCCATAAGCTTAACTGTTACGTTCCTGGTATTTGGATCAAGGAAAAGAAGATCAGCTTAAACTGTTTCACATGGTGATCAACTGGAAAGACGGCTAAACCGTTCGTGTTCATTTCAAAATAACTCAGGTAAGATTTAAAGTGTCAGAATTGAAAAGCAAACCAAATCTTTATATTTGCTCCATTTTGCCATTGATAAAATTTAACAATAAATGTGCGATGTTACTACAAATTAAACAATTAAAAGCCACTTAAAACTTTTAAGAACAAGTCAAGTCACCGTCTCGCAGTATTTTTATACACCAAATTAATGCCTTTGTAAGTTATCATAAAATGTAATTGGAAGCAAGCGCATTGCGTCTTGGTGTCCTTCCAACTATATAAATTTCGAATCTCGCAATTGAAATATCTGAAGAATTATCACGCACGATTCATTCTTCTATTTCACGGGCTTTTTTCCTCCCCAGCCCTACAGGTAAACGTGCTACCTCAAACTCGGTCGGCGTACCTGTGCGGGTTGCAATAATTACTTTTGATTGCATACCAATCACTGCGTCCCCCGCATGCAGCCTATAGGTATGACACGCGTAACATGGGTGGTAAAACTTTCAAGATGAATTGTATAATTTGGTTGTTTCCAAGGGATTCCAATATTTATCCACGTATTTTTGGTCAAAAGACATGCAAGCTAGTTAAACTGCAGCTATTTACTATAAATATGTTAACTGGGTAAACACAAATCTGAAACTATGGCCAGTAGACCTATCACAGCTGTTTTAACTAATCCGATGTGAGCGAGGGGATACATGAGCAGGTACTTGTTATCAAGATTTACGCATAAAGCACAAGTATCCAAAACTCTTTTATATCAAAACATATTAGAGTACCATACGGAAAAGCTTGCCTACCGGTCAGAATTTGAGATATATATTGAGGTCAACATCACTGTCCAAAGTGCACTGGACCTTTCATATAGGTGACCATTTTTTATTAGAATTCCACATTACACACTACAGTATGGAAATATTATGTTATAATAGTACATGTCTTTGTTATACTCTGGTGTAATTTATCGGAAGTATGCTCGACCAATCGGTATTAATGAGTGTGCAATTATTTTGTTTTTGTCTTTGCAGGATTGTGACCATTTCAGTCATCAAGATATCTTGACGCCTCTAAAGGAAACATCGCGGTGATTTCTGCGTTCCTCCGTTTTTCTAGCTATCTACTGTAGACAGCATCATCAATTAACATCAATTTTTACAACAATTAACAAGCATCACTTCATCAGCATGTCTATTGCGATGGAAGAGTCTCATTCGGAATCGGCCATTTATTCCACACCAACGTGTGTCCAACTCGGCATTCCCATATCTGACTGTCCTACATCCAACGTGTACCCGCTCCGAGAACACGGCAGTAACACAGACGTTCCGTTGGCGCTCCCCAGTTATTTAGACCCTCGCTATCACAACACATTCATGGGGCACTATGGTAGCTACGTTCCCCTACCCAACCCCTTTGGTTTCTACGATTTGGAGCCGTCATTTATTCGTCGGCGGAACGAGAGAGAACGCGAAAGAGTACGAAATGTTAACGAGGGGTATGCCCGGCTACGGGAGCATTTGCCAATGGATAACCCAGAAAAACGGCTGAGCAAAGTGGAGACATTACGCCATGCTATCAAATATATCAAAGACTTGCAAGACTTGTTACACGCTCACGCCGACGAGCATAAAGAAAACTGTGATGAACTAGAAAGGGCATTCCAAGAAACGGGAGAGAAGTAAAACTGCTGCTGTGTTATAGTCACTATATTATATTATATATATTTGTATGATATATTTTATTGTATTATTATTATAAAAAGCTTATTATTATCACTGTGAATATAGTTACCATTTGTGTTCATGACCACGTTATAATTACGGGGCTCATCACAGGCATGCAATTTATACTGTATCCAAATGATTGTTCTATTCGTAAGTCGGTTAAGAAGATGGCTTTCACAAAAGAAATATGAAGAAATCTAGAAATAACATAGAACTATAGTACGAAGAATATCTATTCGCCTGTATGTTTTATACAAATTTATAGATGTTTTCAACTATGTTCAACCATCGAAACAAAATGATATAGCCTTTGGTTACAGAGAAACAATGACGAATGAACTCTTGCCTACGAATTGAACAATAGCGAATTTGTCAAATTACGTTATCATGTTTGTGCACATTTCAAATATTCAAATAAGTTTTATTAGCATCTTCATTCAGTCAATACATTACATATTGATAAAATACATTACAGAAATATAAAGAGATAAATGGTGGTTTTTTAACTGAATTTAGTAAAGACATTAAATGAAAATGCAGGAGAGGTCATAATAAGTCGGATGGACTTTGAGCATGGCCCCACCTTTCAAAGATGACATGCTATAAAAGAGCCGTTAAGAGATTTACACCTTTCCTATCACTTTCTTAAGTTTAAAATAACAAAGAAATAATATAATGAACCAAATTAAACTGTCAATACAGAATAATGACCGGGTATATTATAAGCATGTATGTTAAGGGTTTCATATTTGTATTTAGCCTTTAAACATGTTCCTTAGGTGAGCACAAAATTGAGTTAAAACAGGTGATCGTACAAGAGTTTGACAGAACCATTTCTTTTTACCATATTCTACGGTCGAGGTGTATTACGTGATCGTTACTCTATATCACTGTAAATTAAACGGACGCCTCAAATTGTATTCTGATTTTTAACGCCAAAAGGTGTTCTGATTCTTTAAAGTTATATTATATTGGAATTGTTTCCCAATAGCACCCGTATTTTTTAACAGTGTCCAAAAACACTTTGCAAAAAGTAACAAACGTGAAGTTATTCCTGACCTTTCCAATAGATGCTATTGGAAAATAATTCCAAAAACTTTAAAGTAACAGAATACATTTTGTTGTTAAAAAACCTGAACACAATTTGAGGCGTCCGTTGAATTTACAGTGTAGCACCTTCCCTTCGTTTTATGGTTCACTGTAGATATCCTTAAAAAAAGTTTATTCCCCAAATTTCAGTTGATACAAATCTTTTGTTTTGATGTTTATCATTGTCTCATGGGCCCCCATGCTGTATTTTTGTCCATTGGAATATACAGCCAGATTAGGCACACATATTCTAACACTAACGGTTCAGATAATACGAAAATTTCAACTTTTTTTAGTAAAGTCGGGGAACGAGGTAGTGGATCACGAAATGCTCCTTTTACATTCCAAAAATTGTACATCCGAAGGGCATGTAATAAAGGGGTTAAAAGACCGTAACATAAATCATCAAACATTATATTGTGAAACTTAAATGTTTTAAAGGGTACCTTATAATACTTGTGATACTTCTACCCATAAAGTAATCTATTTACTGCAATTAAAAACACAATGTGTGCTATCAAATTTTGGGTTTACAATTTATGAAAGCTTCGCTTGTTCTTGTATTTGTATTCCATGCAGCTTATAAAAATACTACATCTCTTAATCTGGTGCTGATGGCTGAATTATATGCCATCAAAATATTTCTTTTAACTTAATATAATTTGAGTCACTGCAATTCTAAAATTGTATATTTTCAGGCACATCGACACTTTATTTTATACGTAAAGCTATTGTTTCTGAAACGATCAAAAAAACATTAAGATTTAAGATATGAAGGTGTCTGAATTCTAAATATGTTGCATTAAGCATTTACAAGTTAGAATTCGGACACTTTAACATGTTTAATCTTATTGTGTATTTAGGTTTATTAAACACCTAATACTTCACAAAGAACAGAACACCTTAACGCATTCAAAAATCAGTCTTAAGTTTACAGTTATGATACGAACAGTTGTAACGATATAACAGTGTGATATATATGAAACAGTGCAGACACGATGAAAGGGATGGATGGGAGTACACAGCTGAGAGTACACGACATAACCATGGATTCCTGCGCGGCATTGTTTCAAGGAGATGTGTTAACGATTTTGCTTTGCAATTCAACTACTATTCTCCTCGTTTATGCCATGATTTGCTCAACTGACTTTCATACAATGATCATTGTGCTCTGGTCTGTGCGGATTTGCCGTAGACTTTGTAGTAAATGCTTCTCAATTTATGTGGTGTATCAAATTATTTTTCTTGATTCATCGTTGGTTTCCAAAGTCAATCCTCTCAGTTTCTTTATTTGCAACAGTGCACTTTAACACATAGCACACACTAATATAATTCGGTAAAATTGACCAACAGTATCTATTTTTCATGATCATGCATGCAGACGCCTTGACATCTACAACCATAATGCCCATACAATATAAACTACGATTAGCTGGAAGATACTACGTAAATTTAATTTGCAATAAACCGATGCTATAGCACATCAGGAAAGATGATGTTAATGCAACATCATACGTTGTAAAATGGTTGTGAATTGGTTGTATATGCAAGTTTTTTTAACGTCAATGGTTATATTTTGGTTGATTTAATGTTGTAATAACATATTTTATGACCGAGGTATCAGTATGTTAGCCTGATGTTATTACAACATTAAGCCAACCAAAATGTAACCATTGACGTTAAACAAACTTGCATGTACAACCAATTCACAACCATTATACAACGTATGACATTGTATTAACATCATCTTTCCTGATGTGCCCACTGAGATATTTGTACATGACACGCGGAATTCTTTTGTTCGGTCTTATGAACAAAATAATTCCACGTACAAGTTGCTTCGCGTATGGCAACTAAACCGCCCTACTAATTTCATGGGCGCAGCTTGATCAGAATAATGCTTGATATTGACAATATCGTGTATAACTGGGTGTTGATCTTTTCTATCAAACCACTTAGAAGAATTAACCATTAACAAGGTATCAATCCAAATGTCATTTTTATTAGAGGCAGATTTATAAGTCAAGACCAAATTAACATTATACTTGTGCAATATTTCATATATTTGTCAACAAAGAACGTTTGAAATGTTTGAATAATTACAACATGTGAAAACTATACTTTGTGTTGTGTTGTATCATTTATGGAGCGTTGTATTGAGACATCATCGAGGGTTATCTTAATTCAAAAGTTTATGCCATTGGACCCAATGTGATAAACCTTATCTAATTTTCAAAATTATCCCATTTGACCCAATGACAACACTGCATCTGTGATGGAAATTAGTCGGATAGAACTTGGAGAGAAGCGTCAAAGTGGGTACTAATACAATTTTTATTGCAAAATTTATAACCAGAGTGTCCTAAAAACTAAGTGGAGGAATCCACCGGGTGCCACCTTGGCACTCTTAGGCAATTTGAGTTATTGAGACCACAGGTCAAATAAGGGAATTTAATTTCTAAAATGCTGCAATAAAGTTATGAAATGTCTCAAATTCATCCTTGAGTCCAAAAGATTCAAGTTAAAAAAAGCTAATGGTCATGTATCCTTAGGATGCCTAATTAACAAGGTATAGGTCAAAATAGGTCAAAGGATAAAAATCTTTTGTATAAGGGTCAAACTTTAAAATGCTTTAATTCAAATAAGAATGGTCTCATTATATAATCTCGAAAAAAAATAAAAAGGTATAGCTTTCTATATCCACAAACTTCATTGTACATATGCTGTGACCTAAATACGATTCAATGCCACATAGACAATATAGTTGTTTAAGTTTCAGCCATATTTATTCTCAAGGAGACATCTTAGATATAGCAAACTACACCTTTTCTGAATCCTTGAGTCAAGACAGATAATAAGCTACTTCTTTCTATACGGCTAGGCTAGTTATGAAAATGTCACCCAGACAAGATTTTTTTAATCATTTGACTTACATTGATACTTTTATGATAATCATTGTTACAAGGCCCACGCTCCACATTGATTTTTTTACTCCTTTGGAGTTAATAATGAAGAATTCGTGATATTTCAGAACTTTATTGATGCACTTTGGAGATTTAATCCCCATATCTTTGACCTGTCCTCAATAATTCCATGTTCAACGGGTGACAGGTTGCACCAGGTTTCGATCTTAAACTAGACACCTTATACTATTACTTTTAGCAATAAAATTGCATTAGTTCGCAACTTCACCCATATTGTGGTCTTCATTGAAGCCCCTCTCGATATATGGCATGGGATTTTTCCAAACTGTCTTTGAGATATGGTGCACTAGTTGTATTTTCTCAAATGACATTTGGCAGTAAAATTTGAGATATTTTACTTCGTGCTCATTAAGTTTATCTCATTGGTCCATTATGATTATGAGCGTTGATGTACTCTGCGTTTTGTGTTTCATAACTAAAACAAATTGTGATCACCATATGTTTGGTCATTTGGTGATTCTGTCCGTACTGTGTGGTGATATTTGTGTATATCCTCTGTAGGAGTTTTCTGATTGTAAAAGAAATATATATACTCAAAGTGGTCAGTTTTCCATAGACTAAGGTTTGTATTGAGTTAGTGGTGTTTAACCTGTACCCCATGTCTTTTCAGAATATGTTTAACAAGCCGCGAACACTCATTACTTATCATACTTCACCATTAACTTTTCTATATACAAACTCTTCTTTTATGGCAGTGGCGTAACCAGAGGGGGTGGGGCATGAGGAATCGCCACCTGTGAGGAATCTTTCCCCCGCTTTCCCCCCCGAAAAAATTAGTTGTTTATGCACATGTCTGAAGGTTCATTGAAACAAGATATCCCGATGGGCAAAGGGCCTGGTGATTACGTTAACGCACGCTGTAGTAATTGCTTAACCCCCCGCCGCCCCCCACCCCCCGCTCTTCAGAAGGTCAATTCGACCTGGGAAAAAAAGTAGGGTCTACCCGGCGAGCGTAGCGAGCTTGAAGTTGGCGCCCAATGATTCTTGCCCCCTGAAAATCTATGCCCCCCTGAAAAAAACGGTTATAACCACTGCTTTTAAGTCTGAGAATACGCACTTTTGAAGCAAATACATTCGCTGTATAGCTTACTAGACAATTACTAAATCAAGAAGTCGTCGATGATCCAATGATGATAGGGGTATGTCTCTGTTGACATTCAAGTGTTACCCTCCTGTGGTAAATATCAGTTGATAGTGCCATGAAGTAGCTTGAATCCCCCTTTTTTCAACATGCTAACACGTTTTTGGCCTATAATACAGAACAATGCTAGGGCCTAAACATTTCTTCCTTCGGAAGATTGTCAGTGATGTTTGTTTCTTCTTGCAGATACTGATACATGTTTGTAAATTATACTATATTTTGTTCAAACACCCAGCACCATTAGATTGATCGCTTCATTAACTAACCCAATTTTCTTCTGGGCGTTGATTTGCTTCTCCTGAACGCATGCATTTTAGATGATCCGCGCGGACACTGGACCGAGCCAAAACAGTACGTATTTAAGAAACAACTGTAAATGAAGTATTTAGAATGTCTGGAACAAATGCAATGTTTTAGACTTATTTGTAAGCCTAAACCTGTTGTAGACTGTATACATATTCCTTATTTTAAATTCTAAAACTGTTTAGGATTAACATGATCACAACATGTTTTGGTCCCTACTTTCTAAACCTTCATTTATCATGTATGTTGAAAATATGTTGAAAATCTAGGCATGTAAGTTAGAGCTTTACTTTAGGCCAGCGGGTATTGGTGTATTTCCTCTCTTGCGAGTTTTCCCACAGTTGGTCATTTTCGATAAGAATAACTGTCATTGGTTATGGTGTTTTAACCTATATCCATGTGGCACTGCAGGTGACAGTACCTTGGCAGGAACTAGTAGCCATATACGTATAATCATAATCGCGCTAATGGGTCACAACCAAATGATGAACTGGGTTTCTCTCCCCTCCTTGAAAAGGTGAATGTTTCTTCTTGATATTCCCTCCCAATTGAAACTGCTTTCCAATTGGTACTTTAAAGGTCCATGGCCCGATCGTGAATCATCCCTCCGTCCCCAAAGCCCATATTTTAATACCCGGAAGTGGTCAACATTTTTGTTATCGAGAAACTACTCTTTTTCCAATTTACCCTGGACATCCATCTTAGGGGATCCAAAGGATTTTGATTTGGAAGTAATTAGCGAAAATGTACCAATTCTGTCGAGACCAATATTAATTTTACACACAGTACACTCTAGGGGCTTTTATGACAATCAAACGTTTTTCAGCTCTCCATGACAACGCATTGAAATATCGGCGCGAAACTTCACAGTGGGGGTTTTTGGTGAAGTGCCAATCTATCAAGATGAAAACTTCATATCCGTAAATCGGGCCATCCCCCTTTCAGTAATTACTTTTTTATTTTAATTTTACTCTTTTCGTTTTTTTTTATTTCCAATGTTCAAATTTTGAACACATCGGTTAGTGTTAAAAGGAAATTCAAAGTTCAACACTAATGTTAAAGACTGAAAGTTCCAAATGTCATTTCATGATTACGGACCCTATTTCTTTACTTGTTTCCAACTTTGTTTTTGTCAGAAGAATGTGCTTAAACAAGAAAATATCTTTCACACACCTGAAGGTTTCCAATATTTAACGCCTCTAAGTGTCGTAACCTCTTACCTTTGAAACCTTTCACCCTCCTGGAATCTTTTTAGCATGTCGTGGTTCCACCATCAAGGAAGTTTCTACATAACATGATGCCGACACTAACTGCAGTCATGTTGGTGATGCAAGATAAAGACATATAGTGCTCAAAAACTTTCATAGAAATGTACGTGATTGTATTAAGTATCTTTCATCCATCTTTTGCTTTAGTTCCTTAAAGCACACTGTTTGACAGCATGACAATCATCCCGTACGCCATTGCAGCAGATATCCCCAACATGAGCCGTCCGGTTCTATACTGCCTCTGCCCCATCCCCTTCAGCATGCAACGCCGTTGAATTCCAACTTCCTAACCAATCTTGTCCGCGGTGCGCGCCGTACCCCTAGAATATGAAATTTATAACACTGTTTTAATATGTTCCATTTGCATCAGAATCCGCGTGCAATTCCAGTTATTGTTTTAAGAAGGTTATTTTTGTATGTGGAATGCTATGCTGAGGGGCACAGCCTCTCAAAAGAAGCCTTTCCTATTTTGTAAAATGAAGATTGATTCTGTGTTGTACTAGCGACATTCCCTTCATACCTGCTCTAAATTCAAATCAGATGCTATGTGGGTTTCATACCATTAGGTATGCCATTTCTAACGGATAAACACATACGGGCCCGGGAATGCTCTCGCTTTAAGTCGTTAAACAAATAGTGTATACCAATAGTTGTGACAAACGTATTACAAACGTTGTAGCTCCAAATCATCAATGTCGGAGGCCTTGTTACATACCATGTTAGGAGAAAATCTTAGTTTATTAACAAGCAACATGAATGGGAAACATGGCAAATATTTGGGCGGCGAAGTACGTTACATCCTTGTTTATAATTGCTTTTGGATGGTTTATTTTTGTTTTTGGCGGCAGCGCGAAAGAACCATGGGGTTCGTTGAAGCACTATGTGTTTCATGGAACATGTTTGATTGACAAACTACTTTATTTCTGCTATGAGCATCATAAAACATTTTAGGACGCCAGATTCTGCGCTCTTTGTGATGGCCTCGTTCCGCGGAATTTGGTATCCTAACATAAGAAGTACAAATGTGGCAACAAAATAACTCAAATTTAAGAAAATTAGGTTTTTTTTTTTTTTTTTTTAAATTCAATTCAATATAATACCGTATCTGCCTTAAAAGTTTCATCAGTCATCCATTCCCCAACCCCCACGTGATACATGTACAAACCATTTGGTTTTACAACCCTTAGGCCTCCGCAATGATCTCGCTTTAACGTGAGGCGGTTTTGGGTCTTCAGACCTGAGGCTTTAATTTAATCAATGTTTCCGAAGGATATATTCATCGTGCCATGTCCCTTACTAAGCCTTTATTGAGAAGTTTTAAAAAAGTAAAACTTGTTCTGGTATCCATAGACTCACGCAGGGCATTTGTTGGCGACAATTCAAACAAAGGTAACTCCAACAACGAACGTTCTTATGAACACTTGAAATTTGACACAACCCCCAATTAGATCTAGATCACTATGAAGGCGAATTTTTAAAACCATGCTTCAATTTAAATTATGGTGCAAATGTACTGATTTGGAACCTTCATGGTTTGTCGTGGCAACCATACTTAACAATACGGCGTCGTAGCATTGTAGTGCCCTTCGTATTTTCATCCTACATACACCACCCAAGTATGGTACCATAGTTTTTGTTGCTTTTTTTGTTTTTAGGCAGCCAATCAGGCCCTACGTAGCTCGCAAGAACCATTGCTTTCGTTGAAGCACAATTTTGTTTCATGTAACATGTTTGGATTAGAGAACTACTTGATTTCTGCTATGAGCACCATAAAACATTTTTATACTAGACGCGCCATATTCTTGCTCTTTGTGATGGCTCTGGTCATGTGTTCATCTTAAACAATTTACGTATGTGACATCTAAAATAGAAAAGTACAAATTTGGTGACAGGAAAATAACTAACTCCACTTGGGAAAATTAGCCGATCAGCATGCCCTAAGATATTTGACAGTTCCATATCCAGAACATAAAAAGTTGGCACAATATTGTGAACTTGTTTCATTGTGCAGACTCTTCCTAATATCATACATCCTTCGAAATTTATGCATATGCTTTAAAAGTTTTCACCATGAAATAAACCATTTTGGCTTTCATACCATTTAGTTGTGCGGATGTGGCGTCTGTTTTCACAGAATAAACCCAGGCTCCCGTAAATGATCATGGCTTAATCTTTAAAAACACATAATGTATAATGCCCTATATGTATGGATGTTACAAATGCTTGTAGCTTTCAAATGGTCAATTTAGGAGGCCTTTATTATTTTTGTGTTCTGCTTGGAATCTTTAATAATAATATTTTCCAAAACCATAAGTTTTATTTTTTAATAGTTATAATATTATATATGGAAATTAAGGGATTGATTGATGAAAAAAACAACACACTACGGTTAACCTTCCGACTAAAATTATTGTGCAGTCTAACTCCGAGCCGTCGCCACAGCCTGGACAAAGGGATGCGCTTACTCTCCAAACGGAGACTGTGTACTTAAATTGTAACAATCCTTAAATTTTTATGCCGACCCAATTTTCGACTTATAAACAGTAAATGGACGTCGCAAAATATCAAGAATACATGTGTCCTGGCCCGGAGAGTTTCTTGCAAATGTGTTTTTTTTGTCACAAAACTGTTTATTCGAATCCGGACTGACTTTTGAAATTCAAGTATGCATGTAAACAAAATCAAATTCTAATGATACTGAACACTATTGTTGTTCCCCTGCATTGGAACTATACGATACAATGTTCTGTAAATTGTTAATTCAGATTTTATTTGTTAAAAAGGCGTAATATTTGGCCAAACATTTTAAAATATAATCTATGCTTTGAAATATAGCTCAATGTTGTATATTGATGTGAAAATAACAATTCGATGTTATATTTCAATAGACCGTTCTTAAATCTACACACTATACTCATCTACAAACTATCAATAAGCATCAAGCGTATCTTGAGGTGTTTATGCCAGGCGGTGAAATGATGTATCTGTATCTCTCGGAGAGATATGGTCTAAGTTATGGCCTGACCGTAAATTTGAGTAGATACACAATTTTTCTGCTGAAAATGAGAGACTAGTGTAGAATAGAATCTGCCGGGTGCCACCATGGCACCATTGGGCATTTTGAGAAACCAGACTGCGTGTTGACTGCCATAGTGATTGATGTTCTGTTTCCATTTTAAAGTATCAAAAAACAGGTATTGTGTCTAACAACATACCTACAGTCCGTCATGTCCTATTTTTATCTCGCAGGTATTTGCTGTAATAGGGCATTTTTTAAAATTTAGTGATTTGGCTTCCATTTTGATGTGACTTATGACCATGTTACAGTGTTCCTACAGTTGTCATTGGATCTCTAACTATATCTAGTAACTCCTCCATAGTTTGATAATACTAAGGGGTGGATAAGATAATTCATTTAGGCGACGCATCTTGATTTCAAAATGCCCAAGGATGTGCCCAGGTGGCACCCGGAAGTTTCTTATTCTACACACCCGAATCTATCATTTTCCAGCTAAAAAAAAAAAAAAATTGTGTATATACTCACTGTACGGTCACATGAACGATTCTCCTCCCTGACTAGTAAGAGACAAGTCGATTAGTCCGCTGAATTGGCATTGTTCTTTGGCCGAGACTATATGAGTGTTTCTTGTCTTACATGAGGATAGTACTATCTCTAGGCCCAGGACCTATCTTGAAAGAAACGACCCCCACCACCACGTCACTAAAATTGAAAAAAATCGCTGCTCTGGCTGAACGAGGATCGATGATCTACCTACCGCTATTACGACGTAACTCCAAATGAAGAATTTCAAAAGCGGCTATTTTCCTAGCTAACGGTAGACAATTACAATAACTCAAATTAGTGGTTACATAATAGTAGGTGTAAATCGTGATCCCTGACCTTGCCTAGGGGGTTTTGCCCCCCCCGTGTTCAATGCCGTAACATCGTCAAGTGTATCCGATGAACATGGATAGTCCCCCGCGCAGGGGACAACATATGGCTACACATACATTACGCGTCCTCTTACACTTACATGTTTAAGAAAACATGTCCCTTCTTAAACTTGGCCTGGGCGTGGCCCGGATAACGAACCGCCCCAGATTTTCTTTGACCAATTATCGGAACACATGTGAAGTCATCGCCTGTTCAATTAGCTAATTAGCAATTGACCGTGGTGTCTTACTTAACCTTTCTTGTTGGGGTGTTAAACTTCTACCAAAAAGATAGCAACTGGTCCATCTAACACAAAAAAAGAAAAAATTGGTTAAATCAAAGACTTATAAATCAACATGATTAGGATTGTTTCACGTTGCAATATTTTGGCGTCTTACAATTCAGAAACGTGCTTCCGTACATGTCGTTTAGCTCTTCTGTTTCTTGTTCACATCAAAAAGAATTTCTGAGGAATATAATTTCAGCACTGGTTATCAAACACGAGGCCGATATATGCAACACCTTGATTTTGTGTGTCGCCAAACGCCTTCCTCATCACGTTTTGATGTCCCTCAAACGAGGCGAAATGTTAGTGAGTCAGGCCTACTTTAGACATGTCGAACCTATGTGAAACATTTATTTTGGATTTAAATAGCTAAAGAAGTGATGGCAATTTTACAACATAGGCGCTGCATTGGAAAAACAAAAACATGGATTAAAGAAACATTGGAACCAAAGAAAAACAAATATTATTCCTAGGATGCATTTGTTTAGATTTAAAGAGGTGGAGATAGTTAAAGAAGACAGGTAATTTTTAGGCTGAATTTTATATTTCTTGCTCAATATTTGTATACACACCGAAACTACTCCTCCTCCCAGGACAGATCCGGATTGCTTGAACACAATATATTTCTCTGGCTCTGACCAGTCCGGATGTGTTTGGATTGTGCTACCCTCAAAATGATCAGTGTGCTTAGTATATAATTATGACCCGAAATGATTAATCGTAAATACTAAATTCAATGATTTTATAGTACTCAAAATAGGTAAATAATAACGGCTTAAAATTTAATTTATTTCATTTGAGAAATGTTAACGACACCAACATACATATATTAAGTTACGGTAAATCGTGCAAAAAATGAGTAACAATTATTCATTTCATACTTGTTGTTGTATCTTAATAGATTATTGAAGTTGTAATTCTCGATACTTTTAAGTAAACCAGACTCAAATCAGTTACGTGAATAATTCTATTAATATATAGCAACAAGAAAATTTGTAAAACCAAAAAGGACACAGACAAGCAGTAATTTAGTATCTTATTCACTTGAAATTCTTCATAAATAGTTCAAACCTTTGGTAGTAATCATTTCATGTTTTTGTATGATATTTGTTGTTCATTTGAATTCGCAGTATTAATTTGAAAGAAAAAATACGGTATATTAATTAAATGTTCTCATATATTCCCTGTGCGTAGAGTAGTATTGTGGTTAAGTAATTGGGTTCATATCCAGTTTATTCGAGTACCAGTTAAGTAGGTCTGCATGTATAAAATTTACTTACATGAAACAGTTAACGTATTAGAATGAATAATACAATGGAAAAGATAGAGTACCTCAAAACCTTTCTTTTTTCGTTTTCCGTCTTTTCTTTTCCCTATTTCCCCACATACTTACAGCATTAATTTTAGTTCCAGCAACTTGATTCATAATTGGACTAACTTGATAATTTCTTTGTGTACTTACTAAATAAGCGCAATAAAATATATAGCGTGATTTTGAGTACAAGTAGAACATATTATTATGAGTTGTACTGATTCAAACATTTTGAGCTATCTTACATGATTAGTGATAACTTAAGATTACTCATTGAAATTACCATAAAACTTAATTTTATTGAGTAGATACAGGAAATTATTTTTGAGTGTACATCCAAACTCATCCGGATATGCGTTCTGGATATGTTCTGGGGTGTTACAACATGTTAAAAATGTGTTCGAAATATGTTACATTTTGAACACCTAAAATGTGTTCTGCATGTGTTCTAGGACGCTTGCAAATTTTGCAGTGTCCTAGAAGACCCGCCTGTCCCATATTTGCATGTGTCATGTCTAAAAGTAAGACACATTTCTGACAGTAATATTTCCTATCATAGAAGGCATATTGAAAGTCGTAACGTGAATAATGCCATTGTAGTGTATTGTAGAAACACAAAAGTTAAATAAAACGATAGAATACCATTGGCGTGCAATCCCAAGATCATATCAGTGCACAAGAGTAAAATTGAATTTGTGACCCATTTTCTTTATTGAATAACGGTTTTTATGCTCTATTCCCATATAGTATTGCAGTATCAATTTTGAGATGTTTAGAATAAGACTCAGGTGAAAATCCTCCAACGTCATAGTTACGTGTCTAAATGCTAAGCGACGGCTCCAACTGTGAACCCAATTTTTGGTGACAGTTACGAGCTTTTTACTTCACCTCCCACGCGCTCAAAGTCTCTCTTAAAACAAAGAAATTATACTTTATTTATATTTTAGGCTTGCAACAGTTTAGAACTACAGTGTAATGAAAGTGTTCACATAACTTGATCTATTTCGGTCGCAAGATGAGAAGATGAGACGCTTTGTCTGAGATGGGAGAGAGGAAGGATGGGATAATCAACTATGTTCAAGGAGATTTCCTCAACCCTTATAGACTAAATTACTTCGAATACATTCGATGTTTGTACTATACACATTTAGCATTGTTGTTTTTGTTCGCATATGTACATTTTACCCTTCACACGTGCTTTATCCATCATGTCATACTTCTTAAATGAAACAACCGCGTGAATTTTATCGGCAATTGGAGGAATATTCTCTTTATCTACAAATTGGCGTCCTCTTGTATCGCAAACAGATTAAAAGGGCTTCCGCCAATTAACAATGAAGACTGCAGTTTGTTTCAAATATATAGTTTGTCGGGGAATAATCCATTCCGTTTATGATCTCTCCAATTATACAGTAAGCACTGATATTCAGACATGCTATTACTACAAATATCTTGAAAAGGCATTAATCGACAAGCCGGGCATCTATATTGGAAACACTAAACTTGTGGTGTCCAACATCGCGTGGAATTTATAATAGTGGGAAACACTTTAAAAATCTTTTGGTGTTCAATATCGTTAAATGGTTCCGTACGCTTTGCTATAACTCGTCATCCTTTAAAATGGGTTGATGGATTTTATCATCTGATGTATTGAAATAAGTCGACATTCTAGACACAAAGGAGAATTCATTACCTCCATATATATTTATTGTGTGGTGTGAAATATTAGCCTCAATGATAGTAATGACATGATTAAAGATATTTTCTGCGCAGATAAGATGGAAATTTAAGATTTCCACAATATTCCGATGGCACCACAGTCAGATGGATCACCAGAATCATTGATGAATTCGAATAATGGTTTAGACTAATGAGCCAAAAACTATTGACGTTTGGACGGTTCAAAGGAAAAACACACCAGGATGTATGGCGTTCGCAAGTAGTTGATGGGTCTTTGACATAGAGGCTGCAGCAAGAGCCTGAAAAACCCCTTTTTTCGAGTAACCGGTGACCGTAATTAACAAGTGCATCATTATATCTAAAAAAGAAAAAAAAAAACAAAATGCAGCTTGATCTCAGGAATCCGAACTGCATGATGCAAAAATTATAACCATTTAACAAGTGAGTTATTAGGGGGGAAGGACCACCTATGAAAATCACCAATATTAAATTGACACTGGAATGCATCTACTATATAGTACAACTTCCTGCTTTGCGTTATAAGCATGTGTTTGGATAGCACTTATCATGTTTATGGGTTAGCACCATTTATTAGTTTCATATAAATAATATCTAAGTAATAGTAGATCACGGGGGGGGGGGGGTCCACCGAAAACAATTTAGGTAAATACCATCTATCCAGTGTGGGATGTGGCTACTGCCCCTGACTTATTTTCCCTTACTATGCTTACCCTATAATTGTAATTTCAGATATCCGTTCTCATGTTCATACATCTGTACAAATTTAAGCATAAACAATGGATCTTTACTGGGGCGGGAGTATAGTAGGGGCATCAAAGTTGTGGGTTATTGGAGTGAAACCGTCTATACTTCGTGTGTAAAGTTTTGATAGAATTAAAGTCTCATCAACAATGTTAGATGAGTTATAATATTTTTCTCGCATATTTTGAGAGAACATTAATTAACTTACGTGTCAGTAGCATTACAGGCAGGAGAGGGGGAGGGGGATGGAGCTGCCACCCCATAGATCTTTGACCGGGAGAACGAGCTTGAAAATCTTGCTGAAATCAGTCCTTTTTTGCTCGCCTTCCAGGAAATGTTCACTTCCCCAACCAGGAAAATCTACCTAAAAACCACCTCCAACTGGGGGAAATCTGCCTCAAAATCTGGAAATTGACCTTTCTGACAAGTGACCCCTGTTACGCCCTATTATGTGCGGGGGGTGGTTGTTCACTGGTGAAAAAATGTTCTAATTGTTTGTACTTGTCTAACTTATAGATGCATTTTTTTTTCATTAAATGTGGAAGGTATACCTTCACCGGTATGCCATCAAAGTCGAAGGTAATGGGCTGGTGGTTTGCCATCCAAGAATATTTTTGGTAGACATTTTTTGAAAATATTCTGCACAGTATGGCTCTAAAACTCTGTGTTTATGTAATGCTAGAGCGAAAACCGCATGAAATTCGATATTCCTATCCTTTTAGCAGACAAAAATTGATATTTCGCCTATTTTCTGTGGAAAATGCAAATTTTGCGGACTTGAGGACTTTGACATCGTTGTGACGCTATACTAGGTATGTTGGTACTTCTCTTGGTAGCCTGGACAGAGAGGAATATAACTATCCCCTGTTATCAAATCATAAGCATTGGATTCTTTATAACAAATTCCCGCGGGGTTGGTAACACCCCTCTCCAGTAAACCGTGTTATCTTAAAGGCTTGGTATGGAACGAGGGGTCAAGTTTAATAGAGCTTGTAAAAAATGTGCCAAGGAGCCAATAAGTACTCTAAAAAGCTCATGTTATCATTATGTAGAAAATAAAAATGGAAATAATAATTCAATACAATAACCCAAGAAAACAACAGAGCTAAGAGGATGCGCTGGCAGCGTATAATTTACTTACAACTATCAGTGATCTCCCAAAAAATTTCAAAATATTTGAAATTTGCAGGAATTGCTTTTAAAGTGATGGATAAGAATGTAAAAAACAAAAAAAATAGAATTCCCATAATTTTTGTCAACTGAAAAATTGACACAAGGAAGAAACGGCAGTGTTCAAAGATACAAATCTTCCATTCAATTACATGTTTTTTTTTTTTTTTTAATTTCTAATTAATTATTATATCCGATTTTGTCTTTTTAGGTTGCTATCAGTCTTATCATATGCAAGGGTATGTTTAAGATCCCTGTAACATGTTACAGTCCGTGCAAAATTTGATTTTTGATGATTTTTTTCGATTTCCTGCTTTAGCCAAACCACTGATCATTGCCTTGAACTAATCATTCTCAGCTATAAAAGAGGTACACCGCAGGCCTATTTTACCGAACCATCAATTTTCGCTATATAAGCTTATATAGAGAATGCGCTTTCAGGTCTAGAAATTTATTGAACCAACCATTTCTTAGCTAATGATTGTCCACCTGTCTACAGGATTCTGCTGCAGGCCTATAAATTTACTGAACTAATCACTTTCTTAGGTAAGAGGTGGCACTGCAAGCATATATTTACTGACCTACTCAGTTCTTAGCCAAGGGGGTTGCGCCGCAGGCCTATAAATTTACTGAACTTAGTAAATTTCTTATAAGAAGTTGTGCTGCAGGCCGATATGGGCCCCTGAAAGAAGCCAGGGCACTTCAAAAGAGTGCAAAATTTGGGTAAAATATTTCTTTAGAAAAGAAGATTGCACGCAGGCCTAAATTTTATTAACTAATCATTGCTTAGCTAATACGGATTGTGCCGCAGGCTATAATTTACTGAACGTATTTCTTAGCTAACGGATTGCCCGCAAGCCTATATATTTACTGAATTATCATTTATTTTAAGAGGGTCCGCCGCAGGCGTATAACTTATAGAATAATTTTTCAATAGAAAGCTTACGCGCAGGTTATAGATTTCTTGACTGCCTATACATTAAATTTGATAGGTCTAGGCCTATAAATTTACTAAACCAACCATTTCTTCAGCTAAGAGGGTTGCGCTGCAGGCCGATCAATTTTACCGAATTAATTCATTTCTTAGCCAGAGGGTTTCGCCATAGGTCAATAAATTTAACTAGTCATTTCTTAGCTGGTGCTCAGCAGTCCAATAAATTTAGTGAACTAGTAAAAAAGATAATAAGGTTGGTGTCGCAGGCCGAAGGCCCAAAAGTAAGGCAGGGCTTAAGAATGAGGGAAATTATAGTGTTAAAATATCTTCTTTATGATAAAAATTGTGCTGAAGCCTAGAAATTTTCTACTAATCATTTTATTAGAACGAATATGTGACCACAAGCCGCATAATTTTTGGTATGGACTTGTACATTTAATGAACTAATCATTTCTTGGCTATAAGAGTATTGTACCAAAGGCCCATATATTTATTGTACTCAAGCCCCAAAGTCGGGTATGACTTGAAATACGGGACTTATGGGGTAAATCATTTCTTTATAGAAGATTGCGCCTCAGGCCTATAAATTAAGGCGAACAGTTTATATCTTACTGAATAAAGCGCATACTTTATACCATCAAGCACCGTCGCCTCCTGTGATTAGTGTTAGGAAAATACCCAGTTATCTAACCAAACGCACTAACCCTACCCAGTGGGCGAACTAGTTTTGCAAATGGGGGGGGGTGAAAAGGGGCGCCCGAGGCATATTGTGAGGGCGAATTTTTGTCCTTCTCCATATACACTGTAGCAAACGGTTCCCTTGATTTAGGGAGGGGGGGGGGGGCTGGGTGGCAATGGTTCTGCGCAGAGGGGTGCTCTCCCCCTGCCCCGCTTCCCTTTTGTTCCTCCACTGCCCTTACCCTAAGATGATTAAGAAAATTAGGTGAAACTATAGGTTGACAACAGTGGCCGTCTCGCGTTACCACCATGTCCGTCCAGATGTAATGTCCGGTTTTTTCCCCAGTTGCAAAATGAACACCCCCCCCCCCACACACACCACACACTAACCCAACCAATAACACACACAATCACAATGCTCCCTTGCATTATAATTTCTGATCACTAGTGTCACCATCACTGTGTTTTCTCATTTCGGACTTTAGTGTCAAGGATTCGGACCGCCAATCTCACAACAGCGTTGGGGTGGGGGTAAGATTGGGGGTCATGCTATTTATCAACTTCATAGAAGGTTTTGTATCAAAAGGTTTGGCCAAAATTTATTAGTGGCACCAACTCCCAGATTTGTAAAAATGTATCAACCTGAGCCTGTTATTCAAAGTTCATACTGAAAATGGAGGGCCAACCTTTGCACCCACACCATAATTCATTTTTACAAGTTTTTAATTTTTGCATCTGATTTCCTACTCCTGGGACATATAGCTACATTTTGATATATGACAACCTTTGTTCAAATTAGGTCACAACCTATCGAAAAAATAATGGGCCTCTGAGCCGCACTAATATGTACCACTGGGATATCAGGTAAGATAATGTAACCAGATTGTCCGACATTAATAGATCTTAATTATTCCAAAGCCATGTCGTTCAATGAGACATTTAAAATATGTAGGCCTATGGTCAAAGAGAAAATATCATTGTGCGTGGATATATGTTGCAGTTTAAAATGGGGAGGGCGAGTTGGTGTAGCGGTTCAGTCGCCTCACCTTTCACCAATGCGGCCGGGTTCGATTCCCGGTCGACCAGTGTCGTATGTGGAATTTTGTTGTCGATTCATTACTCGTCACGCAGGTGTTCTCCGAGAACGTAGGTTTTCGCCTGCATCTAAATCGGACTTCTCCCATAAATCTTTCCAGCCTGTTCTGGAGGACGTCGTCCTTGAATTGATGCCATAGCAATATGGGTTCTGCCTGCAAATGCTGATGTTATAAATAAATAAATATTACAAAAATCGACTACTGCCCAAAAATACCTTAATCCAAGTAAAGAATATCAAAACCCTCAATGATGATGACAAAGAAGACCTCATAGAATTGGCACAAGACTACATGGCAAACATGGAATCGTATCTAAGGCATTAAAGGTGCCCAGGAAATGAGATGTAACCTACTCCAAAATTTTTACGGGGACATTCCATTTCAATTTTTTATTATTCACAAAAAATAATAACACTACCCAGTGACATCATTAGTGAAAACTATGATTTTCAGTCGTGCCATTAAATAGGTCACAACAGGTCACCTGAAATTTCTATTACTCTTACTATCTGAAAAACCAAAAGCACCACAAATGATGTAAACCCAATATTGAATGCTTTCTCTTCCCTCTTTGTAGACTTGATACAAACCACATCAATTCTATTTGCATTTCCTGAGACCTTAAAGGTGGTTGGATCAAAAAATATTACCTTTGAAATAAAACACATGGGCAAAAGACAATAACTATCATCAATTTTGGTTAGAGGTTTTTTTTTCATATTCCTATAGTCTATATATTTACTTTTGTGGAATAGACTGTAACGTTATAGCTAAATAGTTATTTGTGGTGAAATGCCAAAATAATGTTGGTAGTAAATTATGAACTATTCGAACTGGATTGAAAGGGTTGTATATTGAAATCAATGACTTATCCGCAGAGAATTGAGTTTTGTGACAGCTTTGAGTTCGAACATGTATTCCTGTAAGACCAATTTAGTGAAGACATGAGATATATAGAAGATGTGAGGAACATCCTGGCAGCTAGAAAAATAACAACAAAAATTTCCTCAATTCAATAGGGCCAAAGTCTTACTTCTGTTAAACATAAAGGTGCAAGCTTCATGGCATATCTTATGTTCTTATTAAACCAACTATCAGCGCTTTTTCACGAGGAAACAAATTCGCGCCCCTATTTTTAATCTAAGTCGATTTTTTTGCACTGTTTATTTGAAAAATTGTTGCTAAAGACCATGTGAATAGCTCAGCAGTAAATCACGCCGTGTATTTTTAAGATATTATGATTTTGTATGTATTGGTTACTAATAAAAGTCGGGGATCCGACTTTTATTAAGGTCAGAAACAGTTCGTACAGACATCTCAAGACCGCTTTTTTAAAATGCTTTATCGTCTGTTTTTCACAACGAACAGTAATATAAGGTGTTGATGGGACCTTAAAACTAGCAATGAGAGACAAACTCAGCATTTTAAATTTGGAAAAAAAAATGACAGATATTGGCTATAGGTGGTCACGGGCAAGTAGACCGTAATGGGAAATCGATCTTATATGAATTTTAAGCGGAAAAAAGTTGAAAGAGAGTGAGGGGAGTTCATCATATTTACAATAGACACAAAGTTAAGGTCCATGGTCCAATAACTAATAGCCTTGTCCCCAGAACCCCAGCTTACGGTAGTGGTCCAAATGGGATATCTGAAGAAAGCTACTTGGCAATGTTACGCAAAGAAAGAAGATACTAAGATTGCTGGAGGAAATTTTTTTAAACCATTACGATATTTGTAACACTAATATCCTATTAGGACATTGTTTTGACTATACGTTAGTCAACACTTATGTCTTAGAGGATATTTGGTAGAAGATTGACTAAAAATGTGTTCGTTCTTCTTTGGTCGAGCAACAACAATGTGAAAACAAAATATATACATCGGTCCTCGGAGCTCCTCGGACGCTTGTGTGCCTGCCGTAGCCTCGGGTTTGTGAATGATAGGCTTCGTATGACCTTGCACCAGATATATGACCTGGAACCTCATGAAAAATGAGGGTTTGCTTGTAAAATCCATAAACCAAGTTTGCCTTCCAATTGAACTTCAACTTTTCAAATGAGGTCCCCCCCAATTTTACATTTCAGTCGATCTGACAATTGACACCTCACATGACCTTTGACCTTGTTATGTGATTTGACTCATCAACAAATGGGGATGCCCTGTTGCAACCTGTGACCCAAGTTGGTTTAAATCCATCAAAGTATGTGGGATGTATTACAGGCAATTCAACCCTTTCACATTCACAACAACAGAAATCGACAACAGACAATCACACAGACATCAAACAAATTTGCGATTTTTTATTTTTAAAGGTGAATTACCTGATTGTCCTTATTTATAATCGTTAAGGCGACACAAAAACTGATAAGACGGTCTTGATATGGACTCCTGTTCTTTTTGTTGCTCATTGCTCAGGTAGCTGAACCGGACGTGTTTCAAACGTGTTCTAAAATGTGTTCTGGAGATGTTCAAAGAACACTTGCAGAACGTGTTCAATTGTAACATATTTGAACACATGCAGAACATTTTAGGTGTCCTGGATGTGTTCTGTAGACGTTCAGATAGAACAGAACACATAAAACACGACCTGCCCCTTTAGCAGTTAAAAAATCCAAAATGCTTGAAGAGTGTTTTTTTTTTTTTTTTTCTTTCCGATAACTTGGCAAATTGCTTTCAGGGTATAGGATTCTTGCATATCTATTGTAAATCTCTATGTGCTCTATTATAAGCCCAATAGACTTTCAACGGGAGATAAGACAAACACGGCCTCTGGTCATACTGAAGATAGCTTTGCAAGCACCATGGGGACGCATATCTCAATTTCGTACAGCACACTAAAGTATAAGAAAGATGTTTGATTTTTTATATTCTTTTTGTGCTAACTTGTCTATTATGTGAACAGATGATGTCACGAACCTTCCCTCATGTCGAGGAGAGTCGGAAGGCGTCGAACCCGCGATCCGCATATGCATCTGCGTTTGTGTGACATCATCTGTAGGTAATCTGCTCACATTACCATGTATTCTGGAAGAATTGAAATCGGTGAATCGGTGATAGTTTGAAGTAAAAAGGGTCGTTCATTCAGTGAGAACCACCAACGACCAGTTACATTAAAGCCAGAGGTTGTATTGAGTCCATCCCACAATGCACCGGTTTTGGGAAATTTCACTTCAATAAGGTCATGTGATCCCACAATAATCCTATTCTCAACACATAAAAACCCTGACTTTTACATTCATTTTAGGCTACAGAGGGCTAGTACTTAAGGAATTGTTTGCATGATCATGAAATATCTTGTGGTTCTTAAATTTCTTGAACACTTGTTATCCCTAAGTACTGACATAGTACACGACAGCATAGGAACATTGCAATGCATTGTGGGATTGATTCAAAACACCCTCTGCATTAAAGCACACTGGTATCTTGGTGGCAGTACAAATCTTACTGTACACATTGCAATTGAGAATATCTAAATTGCATGTATAAGTGAGATGAATTGAAAACAATGTTTCAATCAATATAACTGAACATATTTGAGAATATTTCAGCAAATGTTATAAGATGAAGAATGTTTGCCTAATTGATCGTCTGAATGCATCAGATTGAAGGTGCCATATTTCTTTCAAGCACATTTGTCGTATTTGTGGTATGGTTAGAACAAGAACCATTGGAGTTTGGTTTCGTGTAAACACCCGGCCTACCTAATAGCAATTAATTATCACATATTTCATGGGCTTCTGTGCCATCGACACACTGGTTATACCAGACCATAACTCGAAAACCGATGAACGCGAATATTTGTGCTTAAATTATTTCGAGTAAAATTAACAATTGAACAATTGAAACCGCACGCCCTTTCTATGGAACTCCAGTGCACGTACCATATAATTCAACATTTTTGTGTAACTTCGGCAAATGGGGTGTGTGATATTTCAAAGAAATATAGTTCCATGTTGTAATTCTTACGTTTCTGTATTCGGAAATGAATAACTCTCACCAATTCCCCAAATACTCAAAA
Organism: Ophioderma brevispina; assembly: GCA_023653785.1. NCBI lineage: Eukaryota > Metazoa > Echinodermata > Ophiuroidea > Amphilepidida > Ophiodermatidae > Ophioderma > Ophioderma brevispina. The sequence continues at coordinate 64,227 of JAMKCH010038213.1, read as the reverse complement.
TCCGGTTTTCATTTTAACAACTGCTTTCTAAACATGTTCAATTTCTAATCACTTCAATCTCTTCCACAGATCAACATAATGTGTTCTATCCACATTGAATTTTAAAGACAATACAAGAAATGATAATGCAATGAGACACTGTCACTTGACGAACCCTTAACCTTGAGTTCAGTAACCCGTACAGTCCCGCAATCGAAAGGAAGTAGGCGAGTTTAGGATAAATTAGGAACAAATTCGGCGGTGGGTTTTATTTCAAATTACACAAAGAATTACAGACAGTTATAAAATTTGGTCACCGAGTTTCGAATCCTCAGTTTTGCCAGATAAGGTTACGAAATTGTTAGACTATCGTTAAAGTTAGAAGTCATAAGTTTGTTAAGTGTTCGCGCCAAAAGTGCGATAAAATTACAAGACATACGGGGTGAATGACTGACTGGACTGGTATTTATTTAGCTCAACCTTTCTTTTCGTTCTTTTGGGTGGGGTGGTTTGACGTTTAATTCAATTTACTGTTTCGGATGCAGTTCTAGAATATTATAAGAGACAAAAATGGCGCATAAATGGTGTTTAAACCATAAACATTCAATGTACAGTGCATGCCTTGCTTAAAGGGACATAATGGCATGAACAAAATTGACATAATGAAAAGGACCCTTACTGAAATCACTTCCACGAGTTTGAAAACAATTTGGATGTTTACATTGAAGAGTTCAGGGGCGGAGGTGGCAGTTTGTGGCAATTTCTGGAACAAGGATGCTGACATTACTGCCAGCATTTACCAAACTTGAAAAGCATGTTGTCATCAGCTCACAGACCATTGCTATTGTATATATGTGCTAATCCTGGCTAATCCATCTTTCACTTGCCAGATCAATATCTTACTACAAGCCTAAAGTACAATGCCTGAATCCCGGTCTGAATGCTTTTGAATTGTGTCGCAAACATGCTAGATACACTGTAAATTCTGTCAGGGATGTGAACACCTTGCTTTTCTGATCCAGAAATTGCCACAAACTACCACCTCCCCCTGGAACTCTTCCTGTTTTTTACTGTTTTTACAGAATGTAAACATCCAAATTGTTTTCAAACTCGTGGAAGTGATTTCAGTAAGGGTCCTTTTCATTATGTCAATTTTTTTCATGCCATTATGTCCCTTTAAAGACATGAAAGAAGGGGGGCAATTCCCATGAAGTCAGTTTCAAGACATGTTCGCTAAGTTACTTGCCTTAATAGCCAGAAGACACGGTGTCGCCTTGATGGTAAAATACTACTAAATAAGATAATAATGACAGTATTTTACGCTCGTTTTGGTGTGATGATGATAGGGATTGGTGTAATAATGGAGTTGTGTCAGTGTTAGATGTAAGCGGAATGCCAGAGGAGTGGACAGCTAGTGAGTGTGGTAGTTCCAATTTTCAAAGAGAAAGGGGATGCAATGATTTGAGGTGCACATAGGGGTGTGAAGTTATTGGAGCATGCAATGAAAATTGTGGAGGGGTTCTAGATAATAGAATTGGGAGAATAATGAAAATGGATGAGATGCAATTTCGTTTTATGCAGGGAAAGGAACAATAGCTGCAGTGTTTACTTTGAGGAGGTTGCAAGAGGAATCGAGCTAAAGGAAAGAAACTGTATGCGTTTTGTGGATTTGGAGAAGGCATTTGATAGAGTGCCGAGGAAAGTGCTCTGAAAACATCAATTTGTCACGAAACTGAGTCTTATTTGACAAATTAAAAATTTGTCATGCAAATGATTTTTTTATCATTCAAGAAAATAAAGCTAAAAATATTTTCATAATGTTTAATTAACAATTATCAGCTTTTCAAAAATTTTTTATCATCAAAGATATTTTCATGACTTACAAAATTTCTTTTGAGAAACAATGGTTCACAGTCATCTTTGTCTCAAGAAAGGCTCTTAAAAATGTGTTGAAAAATGAGTAGGTGATGTTGCCCTATTTATAGTGTGTCCTACCAACAAAGCAATCTAAATCCAAATGAGCTAAGAGAGCTACTTTTTGCAATAACCCTTCTCTTTTGGTTTTAAAGAATCATTTAAGATTCCACACGCAAAGGTTCCACATGGAAAATTTATATAAACTTTTAGGAGTCATTTGAATCATGCAATGTTGACGGCCAACATTTTATGTGGAAGAAAAAGAGTGAAGTTGCCTATACTGCGAATAATAGTGGCACTCTTGTGAAAAAGGAATCCAACATAATGGAAATGTCCAAGATAACTATTTTCAATACAGAGTGTAGAAATGCTACTGGATATCCATTGTTGACGGTATCCTCTCAATAGTGAGGCACATTTTGCGACCACTAGAATACCATAATAGATTCGCCACTAAAATTGCCTCAAATTTCTATACACTTATATGGAGCATACACATGATAAAATTCGTCCCCCCGGGGGGGAAAAAAATGGAAAAAGCAATGAAGTGCTCGTTTTATTTTGTTAAAACGTTTAAGTTTGTACGGTATATCACTGACCACAACAGTCTCGTACTCAGTGGTCAACACAATATTATTTGTGAAAAAAACTCTGAATAACATCGCAACCGACCGCTTGTGCTTGCGTATGCGCCTTCTCTAAGATTGTCCCTTTATCACACACCGTACAAATATATTTCTTTCTTCCTTAAATCTTCTCAATTTTACAAACAAGGCTAGTTCGCTGAGAGGCGTGGCCCCGGAAACTGCCTCTCAGCTCCCCCTCTTCTGGTTGGCTTTCATTGAGGACCATGGACCATTCCCTCTCGGCAGTGTACTCCACTGGGCGTCTTTCAAAAGATGACCAATCGCATCATGTAACCTACAATAACCAATGGGCAATGGTCTGGGCTGTCCAATCGAGGGCCCTTAAGGTCTATGCTTCGCTGATTTACTGGGTGGTGAAATTAATTCTAAAAATTCTAAAACTTACATTGGAAAATAATTTTACCATATGCCTGGCACGGGTCCCAGTAAAATGCTAACCTCATATACGTATACGGCTCTTTTACTGTAAATTGTTTTTGAAACAGGCCTATAACAAGATCAGTCTTATAGAAAAATGACACCGCGTCCGTCCTCCCCACATATCGCCCATGGTTTTAACTCTGTCCTCGGCTATTTTCACCAAAATTAATGTAGGTTTTATAATGCAATCATACTTATATCCAATAAATTTTGATGATAAAACGAGACTTAGGTGGTGTGGCTTCATCAATATGTTCGGAACGTAGCTTATAGCGTTTTTAGTTAAATGTTCAAGTTGTTATCGGTTACCCTTAGATTGTGGTCACACTGTAATTATACAGTACCCTTGGAATTGGCGAATTGTTAGCCTATCATAGAACGAATGTAGAGTTGATATTTGGTTCTAACGGTCGTGTCTTATCTCTTCTCTTTTTTTTATGGGAGAAGGCCATTTTACAAACATTTGAGATAATTTTATATATGAAGTGATATTGGGGAGTTGCACACGCACACTTGATTAATTTCAACAGTATTTTATTGCAATCCGATCCAAAATCAAAGGCTTTATTCACACACCATAACACTAAATCTGTAGCTTTACATTGCTACGCGGATAATCAAAATACAGAGTCTTTCTTTAAACCTGTACAGTCATGCAGCTTCCAAGATGATGAGGGAAGTATCTTCGTTCTTAGTTCATATATAAAACATGGATGATTGAAATATACTTGTGAAAACACTTCGGCCTACTCAGTAAAAAAACAAAAAACCCCACCCCCCCATCCCCCATCACACACCCACCTCCACACCCACCAACACTGTCACTCGCGCGAACACGCACACACACACACACCCACTTACACACCCATACCGATAACAGCTACTTGTGCTGTATAACATTTGTATAGCAATGCTGTGGGATTTGTGGTCCATTGCAATATTGTGTGTGTCTATATGGGGGTATGTGCACCCAAACACATAACACACAGTAACATACACAATCAATGAGGAGGTATTTTTTTCATATTTTTTTTACGCTCACATGTAATTTAGAAGTTTTTAAAACCTGCCATATGGGGTTACCCGACACTATACAAAAATAAGCCCACAATGTAACTCTGTACTTGCAAATACGCCCACAATTAGCCTAGGAAAAGTTACACCCTACACACACCTACATAAACACACACCTACACATACACCTGCAAGAGGGGCGTACCGAGGAAATCGACAATTCGCCAACTGTATATTCACTGATCTAGGCAAATATTGATTGCAATCTTCAAAAAACTATCAAACGATCCGATTTAGAGTCAAGGGGAGCAAACATCCCCCTGCCTCTGGTCGGTACACCACTGTACAGACACAGACGCCACAGACATACAACACCACACGCCCACCAATGCACACCTACACACCCGTCCACACACCCTACACACACCTCTACTACACCCACCTACTCAATAGGGGCGTACTGAGGCAATCGAAAATTCGCCAACTATTCATTATCTTAGGCCAAATGTTGATTGCAATCCTCAAAAACTGTAATAAAAATGTTAAAATGTTATCACTTCCGACCCGATGTCGAGTCGAGGGGGACAACCCCCCTGCCTTGGTCGGGTTACCCCACTGACAGACTCAGCTCAGACGCACAGACACACACACACCCATACCCACCACACACAACACACAACACCACGTACCCAACACACACAAAACACTCTCACCTTTAACTATACCACTGTCTTTTAACAAACTTGTTGAAGTATACCATGACAATTAGTGCAGGGTTTTTGGAGTTGAATTTGATGGCCATAAACTCGTGATTTGCAAAAACAATTATTTTGATTTTTTGTTGTGTGCATCTCCGAGAAGAAAAGAATACAACATTTTTTACACAACATGACGCAGGCATAATAATCCCCAATTGGTATGTCACGCGTGGCTACTAGCTACTAAGCGGGAGATACAGAGACTACTCTTATTCCTCGAACACAACTTAGTGGCGTGGTACATGTAAATTGTCATATATTCAAAAGGTCGTAAGTTGCAATAGCTTAGCGGCCATTTCATAATTACAAAAAATGTATTACACCTAGCTGTATAACATCATAAATTAGATGAGCTGATGTGTGAAGCAAAATTTATGAGATACATTCAACCGCCGTCACAACAACAAACATATCGAAATGTATAGATAGATTAGTGGGGAGGCCTTTGGGTATATATATATTATATCAGACTGTGGCGGCGCAAGAAGCACAGGAAAATAAGTGCATGGTCAGGGGGAAAAGAAAGAACGAAAAAAAAAAGGGTTGCTAGGCTGACAACAGTGGCACCTAGTGGGTCCAACTGCTATACACATTAACAATACACTCGCAGACGATACAAGCGCTCCACGAACCAATTTGGTGGGGTTCTATTGTTGACGCAGAATACAAACGTGACTCGTGCATGGGTCCGTTTCATGACCCACGTACGACTTCGTCCTCGTTCAGTTATTCTACAAAAAAAATCAGAATAACCCTTCCAGTGGAGTTTATTCTTCACTCCACGGTTTTGGAATAAAAATATTCCTTGACAACATATAAAAAATTCAGAATTTTTCGTCCAAGATTTCGCTTTTACGTGTTAAACCAATGGCGAACTCGAAATTTGGATTTCTTGGCCTCCCTCCCTGATATTTATATTATAATAGGATGATATATTACTAAATTAAAAAAAGAACCAGCGGAATCGGGATCCTTGGCTGATGACTTATGCTGTCAACTCCATTATCTCTCCTACATCTGAGGTTGCCGTTAAAAATGAAAAAAAAAATAGATTAACACCGTAGGTCTATATCTTTCATAAGTCCAGCGTTGTCCAGCTCCCTGGTGGCAGCCTCCCCCACCCCTCCACCCACACCTCGTGCTGGGGTTTCTGGACACCTTTTGGCGTTTTCTTGCGTTTTTTATAACTTAGAATATAGGCCTATAGCTGATAGTGGATATATCTATGAACAAGGCAGTTCTCGAACCACGTGTCTTGCCCCTCATCGCGATCAGAAATGTTTAACATTTGTAAATATACCACTTCAGAATGTAAGATAACAGAATGCCCCTTTAATCATCCCACGTCACACAACTTTTGTAACTGCTAAATGTCAGATCCGCACATGTGATGCAAATTAGTGCATGTGTTAAGACTAGTACAGACAGAATGCATAGGTTTGCTGTTTTATTCCGTTTTTTGTCTCGCAGCACGACTAGGCCGTGAATTCAGACACTTATATTCAACAACTACCCAACTTTTAACCCAATATGTTGACAGTGCTTATACTGCCAGGTTTGATGATCGTCGCATTTGATTTGAAAAATGAACTCATAATTTTCAAGAATGCTTCCCACCCCAATCGGAGTATATGGCAAGCCAAAGGGCTAAAAGGGCTTTTGGAAAGCCCACGGCGTGCTTGCCAGCCAAGCAGAAAAGTTCAAAAAGCAACGCGTTGCTACTTAAAAGAACACGTGCTTAGCAACAATCAGGGAGGTGAAAAAGCAAACGCGTGGCTAACTTTGCTAATCCAACCAATCAAAAAAAACAGAGTAACGCAAACACGTGCTTAGCAACCAATCGGAAAAAGAAAGAAAGAAGCAAAGCGTGCTAAGCAACCAATCACAAAGGAGAAAAGGCACACGCTGCTAATAAAGCAACAGAACATGTTGGTTTAATTAGCAAACATGTTGCTAATGAGAGCAACGTACTAACGTTGCTGAAGCAACGCGGGTGCTTAAGTTACTTCGGAAAGCAACGCGTTACTTTTAAATTTTCTGATTAGCTGGCTAAGCAACGCGTTGCTTTCCGAATGCCACACGTGTGAGCCATACTGATGCCTTTAGCGGCCATAAACCACATAATGACCTGGGGCCAGCGGTTCTTCATGACCAAGTTGATATAAAATTGAAGTGATTAAGCCAGCTTATGGTCGAGTTATCGAGTTATGAGTTGCCAAAAATATGGGCGAAACGCACTTGGATCCATACAACTCTTGCTCTGAGCAAGATCACGAGCAAGACAAAACAACAACAACACCAAACAATAATAATACAGTGTAATAGAAAAAAAAACATATAATAATATAGTTTTGACTATAAAGACATGATTTTGGGTTCCGATAGGGAAAGGAAATGTATGTACATTGTGCAAGTTCTGTATGCGAAGAATTATTTCTGTTAAATTTTTGTCAACTTAAGATATAGACAGTGCGCAATGAAGCATAGATAATGAGGAATCTGAATTGATAATAAACTTACTTTTCTGATCTACATTGCAACCCTCATGTGCTGATTACATTGTCAAAATTGTTGTCGTAAGGAACGGCATTGTTAGTGGTAAATGTTCGTTGATTCGCTACATGGCCACGACACTGTCGGAAGTTCAACTGTTGGTTGCGGACGGATTTGATCTGATTAAAAGAGGGAAAACAGAGTTGGGATCTTGCAAACAAAATGTTCATGATGATTTTTTGTTCATGGGGGGTGCACATGTTGTTTAAGAAAGGTCAGAAATATGGTGTTGTACTCATTCCTACGCTACTACACGCTACACCACATCATAATGTTTTACAGCTCCTTAAAAAATCCCCAACTCTAGATACTGCCGAGTATCGTCTCTTCTTCTTATCGTATCGCAGCTTCAAATGGTGGTATACTCTTGATTTTTAGCACATTCCTTGGAAAGCCTGGTATGTATTCCGTCCTACATCCAGCCTCTGGGTAGATGAATCTCCGGGCAGTCCTGTTCACTAGTTCGACAAATTTTGTCATAGTGATGGGGTTTAGGAGCAATCCTCTTCACGTTCTGATCCAGACCATCAGTGAATCCTTGCCAGTCTGCTTTCTATAGTTATAGCGCCACTTAAAAGGTACTTCAGTTTGTTTGGTCTTACTGCAGCGTTGACTTGGATACCGATTGGTCGATGTTGAGTTAGTGGAACAAGATCCAGAACAATCTTGCTACACAGGTTAGAGATGTTTTTTGCTAACAATAGCTAGATTCAGGAACCTCTCCTCCAACGGGCACTATAAAATGATAGCAACAGCTTAGGGTCGTGTTATAATTACAATTACATTTAACGATATTAGCGCGCTTCGCGCGCACATGTACTAGTATGGGTTCAAGATTATCAACCTCCTCGTGGTGAACCCCGGAAACTGATCTTTTCAGGGCGAATGATAATCAAATGAGGCTACGCTAACATCTGTTGTCTTTTTAATTCACTGTATTTTTAATTCACTGTTGTCTTTTTTTATCTCACTGTATTTAATCATGCCAGAGGACACTATCTGATGCCAGTCTGGCACACTGCCCTTATTGGGCAGGCATCACAGATGTCAAGTCAGATGGCATCTCAGTGCTCCAACTAAACGTGGAAGGTCTCACTAGGGGAGATCATCGAACACCTTACACATACGCATAAAGTCACTGCGATTCTCCTCCAAGGAGACACCTCTCTGCCTTCCATTCTGAACATCTGCGGCTACACCCTAGCTGCACACACCGAGAACGCTACCCCACGGGATTGCCACCTTGCTAGTAACTCAGCCCAATGGAAACAAATTGCAAACTCACCTGCAGACTCCACCCTGGGATGGGCAACGACCCAAATTGCAGGTGTTCATGTCACCTATTTCTACAAGCCTCCTAACCATCGGCTCCAAAGCAGACGTCTCTACCACCTTATGGTGGCACCTTGCTTTTACGCTGGCGACTTTAAACCGTCATAGCATTACCTGGGCTACAGGAATACCAACCGTGACGGAGCTACCCTAGATGACTGGGCCTCAAAATCCGGTGTACAACTTTTGCACGACCCCAAGCAACCAGACATTTTCAACTCTGGAGGGTGGAATACGTCTACAAACCCTGACCTTGCTTTGCAAACATGGACACCTCCATTACCGTACTGTTCTCGACCGCTTTCCGAAGTCCCAACACCGACCATCACTGATCGCTCAGGAGAGCCATGCTAAGCCTGTAACAACAAAGCCAGTGAGAAGGTGGACCTTTCCGCAAGGCAGACTGGGACCAGTTCAGAACCTGGTGGATGCAGAAGTGCCCAACCTCCCGACACCAACCTCCTCCAACCTGGAACAATTCTTACACAGCACTGTGTCAACTCTTTTATTAATATAGCAAAGAACCCATCCCACGTGTCTGCCGTCGCAGTTATATCCCATCCTGGGACGAGGAATGTGATACTCTTTACAATGATTTCCTGAATTCTGAACCAGGGGAATAAGCTTCATCCAAGGCTTCAGATCTGACAAACTGCTTGGTACAGAAACGCACCGTGAGCTCGGGAGGAGACGGTTCAAGGAATCGACTTCACCCACTCCAGCAGGAAGGCCTGGAAGACTATAAACCGCCTCACCGGCAGAATTTCCTAACCATCGAAATGTCCAGTGACTGCCACTCAATTGCTGAGCACTCCTCGCAAATGGTCGTTTCAAGAACATTGATAAGGATCACACTCGCTCTGTCAAAAAAGAGATCACCAAACTTCGTCGAGCCCCGGCGTGGACGGGTTTCTTTCAACATCCTTCTCACTAGATGAGCTTACCTCTGCTATCAGCCAACTAAAGAGTGGAAAGGCCCAGTGCCCTGATAACCTACCAGCAGAGTTTTCCTGATACAATGCGGCCCACGATGTCTAGATTGGCTCCAGGAGTGTTACACATGTTGCCTTACCCAAGATCTGGAGGAGAGCTACTATCATCGAACTCTCCCAACCAAACAAGCCTGTCGACAACCCTAAGAAACGACCGCCCAAATATCATACTGTGTGTCTCTTCAAACTCCTTGAGAGGATGATCCTGGCCCGGCTGGAGCCCGTCGTCGAACCCCATCTGCCTGACGAACAAGCAGGATTCGCCGTGGCCGGAGCACTGTCCATCAGATCGTAAAACTCACAAATGATATTGAGGAAAGCTTTAAGCGAAGTATGCAGGCGTCTCTTGGTGGACCTTACTGCAGCATACGACACCGTGTGGCACCAGGGCCTGACACTCAAGCTTCTAAGGACATACCTGATCGTCACCTTGTAACAATTATATGTAACATGCTGGCAAACCGTTGCTTTATTCTCAAGACCAGTGATGGTCAAAGTAGTCCGTCTGAGGAACGGAGTACCACAAGGGTCTGTACTGGCTCCTATGCTGTTCAACTTGTATATCAGCGATTTACCTCAAACAACATCTAGATAATATGGCTACGCGACGATCTTGCCCTCCTCCACTCGAACAGCAACTTGGACGAAGTGCGGAAAGCACACTTACCACAGACATGGCCGTTTCTTGGCAGAATATCTCAAGACATGGAGACTGAAGCTAAGCGAAGCCAAGACCACCGCTACTGCCTTGCACCTCAACACCAAAGAGGCCCATCGCCAGCTTCAAATTAACCTCAATGGAGTGCCTCTGCATTACAAGACTACACCAACTACTTGGGAGTTAAGCTCGACCGGCAGCTTACTTACCGGCAGCACCTCGAGTCCGTATGCGCCAATGTATCTTCGAGGAATAAACTCCTGTGCCGACTTGCTTGATCCTCTGGGGTGCCAGCCCAACGACCCTACGCACCACTACCTTGGCTCTGGTCTACAGCACTGCTGAATATGCCGCCCCAGCATTGTGCACAGCTCTCACACAAAGAAGCTGACACAGTACTACGAAGGGAAGGGGTAAAATGGGAGAAAGAACTGAAGTGGGGAAAGGGGGGAAATGGGATAGGTTAGGTAGAGGTGAGAGGAGAACAGAGAAGAATGAACCAGACGGTGAGGGTTGGGGGGGGGAAGGAGGCAGAGAGAGGAAGAGGAAATGGGGTGGGAGGGAAGAAGAAAAAAATGGGAGGAGGAAAGAGGTTGCGGGGGAGGGGGGCAACCAACGAGACCTTGAGAACCATCACTGGCTGCCTCCGTCTACTCCATCTGAATTCCTACGAGTGCTTTCAGGCATTTCACCTGCAGTACTTCGGAGAGAACACCACACGCACCAAACTATTGAATAAGGCCCTGCTGGACAACAAGCACTTGCTGCATAACACTGTCAAAGAATCACACCAATCGGTAGACAGAGACTGCGCTCTCGCCGACCTTTCTGCCGCCGCATGCTAAACTCTCCAGTTCCCCATTAAACATCTTACAGACATGGAATACTGCCTGGCTAGATACCCCAAGACAGATCAACTCTCTATTACACATATGACAGAACTACCACCTGGCAACAATCTCCCACGCAATGAATGGGTTACTTAAACCGAATCGCACAGGAGTCTGTCGCTTCATAGCAATATGCACCGATGGGACTGCGGCCATCGCCAGCCTGCCAATGTGTTCTCCATCAAGACTGCGGATCATTCTCAATGAGTGCCCCACCTTTCGTCCACCGGTAGACACAGATTTCTCAACCCAACCAATCAACAGTGAGTTGGCTCCAACGCTTACAACATATTTAGCTGCTGCCTCATACGCAAGAAGAAGAAGAATTGCTAGTAATGGATGTTCAGCAAACCCCGTTTCATTCATAAATTTTCATCAACCCCATTCCCCCCTGTCAACAAGAAATTTACGCCACTGAATGTTAATCTGTCCAACCATTCTTCGACAGCTTATTTCTTTGTTAGTTTCATCTTAGCCCCACTGGGTACTATGACTGTTGATATCGCCATTGAAGAAGTGAGGTTTGGTGGAATTCCCAAGATTTAATTGAGGGTGCTTGAAATCTAACCGATGGAGGTTTGTAGGCTGATGTAACTATGACAGAGCTGAGCTCAATGGTGAGGACTTCGATGTTGTTACCAGCAGACATTGAGGTTGCCTCTACAACGGTGGCCTGTTTTCACATATATAGCACGTCCATGTAGTCTCTCGATGGCAATGGTATGAGTATGGTATGGTTGAGGCTGATACTAGCATTCCTCGGTGGGTTTTTCTGCAGACATAGGCACTCACATGGAGATTGTACACATGTCAGCATGATGGTACACTTTTTGCATACAAAACCCTCACAGTCAATGAGCTATAGTTAAGCAGACATAGAAAAGGCTTTCACTGTGTTTTGGCAGGTGTAAGAGATGTCTTCCGCTGGCGAGCATTTACGAACATGATACTCACGGGACGATTTCTCTACTCTCCAGAGTATCGTCTCTGAGAGAATGCAACCCTAATTCACCATTAACTTTCTCAAAAAGAGCCAAATTGTTTTAATATACAATATTCTAAAATATTTTTTTATAGCAAAAATTTGGAAGAATGGTGTGAAACCACTTTGTCTGTATATGTAGCTCTATAGGCACCACTAACCTGGCTTCCGTATTGATTTTAAAAAATGGATACTTTCTTGCATGCATCTAAAAAAAGCTGCTTTAATATGTCCTGAAATGCACGTAGTGATATTAAGGAAGTGATGGGATTTCATGATTGACCTGGTAGAGGTGGTATATTTCTCAACTAAGTGGCATTTTGACAGTGAATTTGAGGCAATTACTCCGCCTCTCATCATTTCGGATCACTTCGGAATTTGCCCATTACCTAGCTTTAAACGACTATAGAGAAGCTTGTATTGCCCAGTCTGACGTTCGGGCGGAGTTTGGTGATCGTACTGAACTAAAACCATTTCTTGTAATCATATGTTCAAAATTTGGTTCTTAAATGGATATTTTGTAGCTTGGGTGCTTTGTGTGATATTGTGGGCTTTGTCCTCTTTGTGGAAGAGTTTTAATGTGAAAGAGCATTCTCAACGTTTCCATTTTTTCCATAGACTACTGTGTATAAGTGGTTAGTGGTGTGTCACCTATATGAGAAGCGAGTTTTGTATCTTAGCCCACATGAGGACAAACATGCTCGTGTGTTCTCACCGGATCTCACCATTTAGAAGTCCCATTGATGACAAAATGGGTTTATTCCGTAATGTGTGAGATGTGCATGGTGTGCATGTGCTGTAGAGCGTGAAATTTTCTCTTCAAAAGCTCATTGAATATTTGGAACATCTAAATGAAACCGCTACCAAAAAAATAGATACAGGAGGCTCGTCCTTTCCCTACATGGCGACATCGTGTGTTTTGATTGTTGATAACTGTTCACTACGTGCTTGGACTCACAACATTTTTTTACATTCAAATCGTCTTTCATAAATGACAAGAGTTATACAAGAAGCGTGCTTTTCAACTGGTGATTCAAAGGTGATTTCCTTAACACTTAAGTTGTATAGGGGGAGGGTCCAACGTTGACCCTACATTTTTTTTTTGCCTCGCCATTTTAACGGTAATTACCCGTTGGTGCAATAGCAGTTCAATCCGCCATGGCGTTAATTATGCTATTAGCATAAATAAGCATTTGGTGGTGCTATTCGAAATTGGCTTTGCCCTTAAATCGTACTGGAGTGACTTTTAAATTTTTATTTCAGCAATTAAAAATGTATTTATATTCTCCTATTATGCGCCAAATGTTATGGAAAAATTTCCTTCGGGAATTTTTTTTTAATTTTTTTGCCGGGAGAGAGAATTAGTGCCCGTTGTAAAAATCGGTTTTTTGAACTCCATTTTTGAGTCGGTACAACCGTTTTTCATTTTTCCTGTTATGTGGTCGTTTTGATTACCCCCACCAATGACACAGTTGTTTTGTAAAAAAACTATCGATAAAGTGGTTTTCAAGGGGGTCACAGGGACCCCACTCCCTATACCTAACGGTAGTGCACAAGATGTGCCTATAACCTTAAAGCTGACCAGATATGTCCGAATATTTATTTTTTTGTGCTATAATGAAAAAAAAATGTCAACTAGAAACTAAGATAGTAACCTAAAATGCACAATTCCGAATTTTGTGATGAATCGGATTTTTCGTTTTGAGTAAGTACCATTTTAAGGTGTAGTATTACGTCCCAATAGGATACCGTGTATAACAAAATCCGGATCCGAATTTTATAACAAAGTTTGATTTTCTATATGAAGGAATTTGATTTAAGCCTTAGCTATTTCACACAGGATTAGTATATGGACAAGCATTATTTACATATGCAAAAAACATGATTTTTTTGGAATTGAGGGCGCCCTTCCCCTCAGGAAATCTCTGAGTCATCCTTTAAACCTTTACAATTGTTCACTCACTCCTGAAAACAATTTCATAGTGTTATCATTTACCAACTTAATTAACTACCACAATTTACTTCAAAGAAGAAAAGTCATTTCGACTTCCCATGTCCTTAACCATGTCCACGTACTATAAGGACTGACAGGCAAGATTCTGTACATTCTCTATGGCATATTGCGACAGGGTACATGTGTTATTGCCAGCTTATACAATCGTGTCGGCCATCGCCTGACATTACACTTGATTAACTTCAAAGGTTGGAGCGACCTCTGTTGAGTACCATCCGGCAAACGATTCATTTTTGTCCCATCATTATTGTTACATTGGATTTCCTCTTTAGGTTTTCGTGTGAAATTGCCAGTACCTCTATATAAGCTACAAATATCACTATATTTTGTACGAATTACACACAAAACAGAGGGAGCCCTACATGAGACAAGTGTGGCACGAGTATAAAGGAATTATATTTGCAATATTATCTAAAACATATGAAACTGGGTAGAAAGAGTATAAGCAGTGTTGAGGTTGTGCAATAGATATAGACCCATGAGGAAAAGATAAACCATGTAGCCGGATCACGTCACGATATACGCTGTGTAAGAGATGGTTATACCAATAATGGACAGAATCGTTATGTTATATATGCAGTAGCCTATTGTCGTGCTGTCATTTAACACCGGGATGGAAACCTGTAGAAGGATTTGAAATAAAAAAAGAGACACGATACTAATAGGTTAGTTTAGTATAAAGTGAAGCAATCTGGATAAATTAATATTCACTCGTTCCATGGTTGTTGTATAGAGAATATGCAGCATTACATCCCTGTTGACACTGGACAAAGACCTTGTGAAAGTCTACAACACAATTGAAAGCTTTTCTCTTGGATATTATCAACTCGTCTATGATCCTTCTGAGGGCAGTATCTAAGGTAGTGTTGCCTTGGCGAAAACTATTTGCTGCCGTTTGAGAATGGCATCTATGTGAGGAGTGATTCGTGAGCAGCATTGAGTTGTAGATCTTAGAGCCAGTGGTGAGAGTGTGATTCCTCTGTAAAGTTTGGGGTTGTATGTAGTAGGTCGCCTTTCTTTTTGGTAGAGGAATGATGAACGATGTTGAAAGTGTTCCAAATAGGCGTTGTTCAAAATTCTGAACAGGTTGATCTTTGGATACGTGATTCTCCAGAATTGCTGCAGGAATTGTCGAGACAGGGGTTTGGTGTTGTTCAGTTTCTTCAGCCAGATCTGAAGATCCTCTATAGTGAAAGGTCCGTCTGGTTGGGAAGGGTATCTTGCAATCTTGTGAATGAAGAAAGGTTCATCAAGATTAGTGTTATTCGAACTGACTGGCTTTCCAAGTAGAGAACTAAAGGCTGAAACCATATGTCCAATGCAATTCTTTGTTGGCATCATAAGAAGTGAGAGCATCATATACTCTGCTGGAGTTCTTGTCTTCAAGCTCATCAACAAGAGTTTTGAACCGGTTATGTACTGCTACAGTATACTGCTCACAAAGTTTTGTATCTCTCAACTACCTTCCTCCAGTCAATTGTTTCATGGACTTTCTGGTAGGGGGTTTAGCTATGACAAACTTAACAGGCTCCGACAAAGAAATTCTATGATCAGACTTAAAAACACCTCAAAAGTGTTGTAGGCTCTTGAGTTCTTAATACTGTCATCCACTTCTTTCTGACCAGAGTTGTCCAGTTGGACACGTTCTCCATTTGGGTGACAAGTGTCCCATAGTCTACTTGCTTGATTTTGGAATCTTGTGGTTAGTGGCACAAGGTTAAATTGTTCCATGAAGTCCTTCATGTACCCTCCATTTGGGTGAACCGAGTTTCCAGAGTTCTACTTTGCTTGATTTGAATCTTGTGTTATAGTGGCAACAAGGTTAAATTGTTCCATGAAGTCCTTCATGTACATGCCATTTCTGTTGGAGACTCGTTGTTGCAGGTAAACAGCCGCGCGTCATCAGTCCTCAAGCTATCATTTTAATCTCCAGGATGTACAAAGATTAGGGGCTGGAACTGTACTCGTGGCAGTGGAAAGTTCGCTATAAAAGTGAGCGAGAGTTTCTTCTGCATGGTCGTTTGAGGGCTGTAGCAGCAAATGGCTGTTGTTTCAGGATAACCCCCCCCGTCATTATAATTAACTTCAGGATGCGTCTCATTACAGTTGACACATGTTTGGCACAGACCTGACACCTTTGTGAAAAAGAAACCCCACCCTCCGGTAACTGCATTTCTCTTGTTCTTCCACTTCCATGCAGAGGATGTAATAAGTACCGTAGCCACGGATATTCTCCGTAAAGAGTTCACTGTGCACAATGCTGTGTTCTTGTATGCAGATGACACCGGAGAATGACATCAATGTCTACAGTTGTGCTTGAGGTACGAGTTTCTTCTTTTCTTGGGTGTTATTGTAAGTTGATTTTCTTTCTTGACGTTAAATGTGCTGATGATAAAAACAGTTTGCGTCTAACACAGTTGTCCATGCATCTGTTGTCAATATCAGGGTCGGACCTTTCAGTAGGCTTTAGGACCTCCCATCTTTCGATTGGTATAGACCAATGTTGACTTCATGATGCACAGACCTTCGACTTCGCTAATTTCCTATTACGCTGTGTGCCTGGCTAGTGTACCATATAACCGGTGTCAACAACGTTTTTATAATCAGCTAGATTATATATCTTGGTGTAAACTTATTGCTATATTCCTCATCCTCATGCTGCTTTAATCCATTTCTCTATGTATAGAAAATTCTAGAAAGCGAAGCTGTAATTAGCCGTTACCACCGTACCCAAAATGAAAATTTGCAAAATGTTGCCCGAATTTAGAAACCTGTTGCACCTCCTTTGGTCTTCAAATTATCCTACACAATTGATGTTAAATTCCAAAGTTGAGATATTTTATTTTCTTTGATGTTTTGTGGTTCAGTTTTTGGCATTAAAATTTGAGAACTTAAACTCAGTTTTCCTTAACGTTGTTAATCTACTTTTTGTACAAAAAATCGGCGAGGCCCCCACCTAAACGACGTATTTGTGTGTAAGCCCTATCATCATAAAAGAAATACAAACTTCTAATGCTGGGAAAAAGACGTTATGACGTTGACTATCGCGCACCTCTTTTTAATGCATCCTTCCTCTTTCAGTTTTAGCAACACCTTGCGACCTACCTTTCTTGGTTTCCCACGCTAAGAAATACGACCTCCCCCTAGCGGCATCACAATTGCCTTTGAAATCCCACTAATGCAAGCGACCAATAGAGGTCGGGTGATTATATGGGCATCGTTCTCAGTATGTGATAATTCGTTGGTTTGGTTCGTTTGGGTCCAGCTGTATTACAAAGCGATTTAAACAAAACACACAATACTAACAACTTACTATGATTTACGCACTGAACTACAATTTCAAATTCAAATTAGTAGTTCAAATTCAATCTGTTTACAATGTCGTTCAGAAGAACAGAAAAAGTCAATGTCCGAAACTTCACAGGTCCTTCACCATGGCCCACGTAGACTATAAGGACTGACCAGGCAAGATTCTGTACATTCTCTTGCATATTGCGACAGCGTACATGCTGTATTGCCATGCTTATCCGATCGTGCGCCATCGCCTGAATTACACTTGATTCCTTCAAAGGTGGAGCGACCTCTTGTGTGAGTACCACACCGGCAAGAACGATTTCATTTTTTGTCCATTCATTATTTTTCACATTGGAACTTTCTCTTATAGTAGGTTTTCGTGTGAAATTGCCATATACATCTAACTCTCAAACTATCAACGATATTTTGTACTAATTACCACCAAACCGGCGTCGCCCGTACATGAGAGCAAGTGTGGACGAGGTATAACGGAAATTATATTTTGAAAATATTTATTTAAACATATGCATCCTTGGTAAAAGAGTATCCGCAGGTTGAGGTTGTGCAAATAGATATAGACCCATTAGGACAAGATAAACCATGTAGCCGGATCAACGTCCGATCTACGCCTGTGTAGAGATGGTTATACCATAATTGACAGAATCGTGTATGTTTAATATGCAGTAGGTAGCCTATTGTCTTGCTGTCATTTAAACCCGGGATGGAAACCTGTAGAAGATTGAAATAAAAAAAGAGACGATCATAATGGGTTAGTTTATTATAAAGTGAAGCAATCCTGACATAAATTAATATTCACCCGCGTTCCATGGTTGTTGTATAGAGAATATTCAAGCATTACCGTCCCTGTTGACCTGGTCAAAAGCCCTTGGTAAAGTCTACAACACAATTGAAGCTTTTCTCTCCTCCTTGGATTCTCAAACTCTTCTATGATCCTTCTGAGGCAAGTATCGTAAGGTAGTGTTGCCTTGGCGAAAACTATTCTGTTCCGTCTGGAATGGCATCTATGTGAGGAGTGATTCTGTTGAGCAAG
The DNA here is from genome assembly GCA_023653785.1 of Ophioderma brevispina. Classification (NCBI taxonomy): domain Eukaryota; kingdom Metazoa; phylum Echinodermata; class Ophiuroidea; order Amphilepidida; family Ophiodermatidae; genus Ophioderma; species Ophioderma brevispina. The sequence goes on along the minus strand of JAMKCH010038213.1, from coordinate 45,726 downwards.
ATTGAGTTTAGATCTTAGATTCCAGTGTTGACAGTGTGATTCCTCTGTAGTTTTTTGGGTTGTAGGAGGTCGCCTTTCTTGGTAGAGGAATGATGACGATGTTGAAAAGGCATTCTTGGTGTGTTTCTCAATATTGCGGTGTACAGGTTCCCTAGGGTTTGGGGGGGGTCGTGTTGCTAGTTGGGGGGTGGGGTCTTTGGGGAATAGTGATTCTTCCAGATTGCCTGCAGGAATGTTGTACGTGAACGCGGGGAGTCGGCCTTGGTTGTGTTCAGGGGGGGGTTTCGTTCAGACATCTCTCGTTACGACGTCCTCTTATAGGTGGGGGGGGGTGGTGGGGGTGTTGGGTGGGGGGGGGAAGTCCATCTGGGATGGGAATGGTGGGGTGGGGTGGTGGGTGGTGTGTGTGTGGGTGCGCGTGCCAATCGGTGTGGTGTTGTGTGGTCGAGGGTTGAGGAAAGGTTCATCAGATATGTTATTCTGACTGACGTGGATTTGGTGCGAATAGAGAAGCTAAATGCTGAAACCATATTTCAGACGCTCTTGCAGTTGTTTTCCATGGCACCGGGGAGGCTTGTGTGAGTCTCGGGGGTTAGGTGGTTGGGGTGTGGGTAAGCCTTCTTTCGGTTGGTCAGGTTACTGGCGGGGTGCCCCTAAGGGTGCGGCTGCTCAGGCGCAGCAGGCGGGTGGTTGGGTTTCAAGCAGGTAAGGGAGCAGGGGCGTTCACAAGCACCCCCCCGGAAGCAAGCAAGTCCAGCCTTAGCAGTGGGTGGGCATGAAGGTGCTGTGTGTAGGCTGGTGTGTGCGTAGTGTTGATTAAAGGTCCAGGGCCCGAGCGCTAATAGCCTCCGTCCCCAGAAGCCCCAGATTTTACTGGAATTGGTGCAAAGTTTTGTATCAAAGAAAGCTCTATTTTTCTCTCATTTACCCCCTGTGAAATCGGTAGAAGTAAAGGATGGTTTGGTTTGGAATTTATAGCGAAATATGCCTCCATTGGGGGCGACCAAGGGAAGGTGACACATGTGGACGGCAGGGGGGCGGACAAGCACGGGGGGAACCGCGCAGCAAACGGAGGAAAGACCGCGGCGAAACGGGACAGAGGGTTTGGGTTGGGGGGTGGAAGGGAATGTGGTGGCCAAATGGCCGGGGGGATGTCGAGGGGGATCAAAGAGCGTCAGATCCGAAAAGCGGGCAATCCCCCGGGAAGGTAGAAGTACATGGGGGGTGTGTTGGGCGGTGTGTGGGTGGCGGTTGTGTGTGGGCTGCAGGACTGCTGCAGGGTTGGGGCGGGCTGGGCGGACGGGGGCGTGGGAGGCAAAGGCAGGACGCTCATGCGGGCGCGAGGGAGCAGCGAGCCCAATGCCAAGGGCGGGGTGGAGCGGAAGTGGCAGGGGCAGGGGGCAGGGGAGTGAGCAGCAGAACAGACGAACGGGACAAAAGTAGAAGACAGGAGGGGAAGAAGACAGAAGGAAGCAAGGGGACCGGAAGAAGCAAGGAAGGGGGGACGGAGGGAGGAGAGGAGGTTGTCCGATTGTCCGGAGGACCAGGAATGGCAACCAAGGGGGGAGGGTGGGTTGTTGGGTTTGGGTTTGGTATGGTGGTCATCAGGGAGGGGGCGGCCGTTATACATACAAGCAAGATAGCAATATTACAAAAGAGAAAGTAGGGGGGAGTGGTGGAGGGAGCTGGCCGTGGAGGACGAGGTGGGTCTCGGGGGGTTAAAGGACGGGGGTGTGGTTTGTTTATTCGAGGTGTAATTAGACAAGAACAGAACAAAACAAAGACAAACACAGGTCGAAGCGAAACCAACACGGGACGGGAAGAGGGGATACGGGGGTGGGGGGGGGGTACGATATGGGGGGTGGGGGGGGAGCAGGGACGGGTGGGGGGTGGGGTGGTGTGGGTGGGTGGTGTGCAACTGGGGCGTGGGGGGCTGGGAGTCTGCCCTACTCTTTCCCCCTGCGGCCGCCGCGCTCGCCGGGTCGCGGTTGACGCCCCGGTCAGGCCTCGCGATAGACTGTTGTTGTGACGCCCCGTGGGGGGGGGGGTGTTGGGTTGGTTGTGGTGGGTGTTGGTTGAGGGTGTCGTAGATAGGAGACGGTGAGGGGGTAGTGTAAGAAGTGGGTTAGTGAGCTGCTGCGAGTCTGAACAATTGTGGTGACGGGTGATGACATGGTTTTTCAATGGAGCTGTAAAAGAAGTATTTTTGTTTGTAGGTTGTGATGGATTCTGGCGATCATTCAAAGCTTTGCCCCGTGAGTACTGAATAAAGGTGGGCTTTTTCAAAGGAAGATGTTGGGAGGGGGGGAGATGAAGTTGTCGATTGTCTAGTCTTATAGCTGTGGATTTGTCTTGTGATTTTAATAGTGGAGCCGGGGTGGTGGGGGGGCAGTAGAAAATAGGGAGTCGAGGGGGCTCACTGCTGAGGTTCTTGTCGTCCAGCGTGGGCTCTCTGTGGGGGGAAGGTAGATCGTATAGTGTTGGAACCTGGCTATGTACTGGCTACAGTATATTGGCTCACAGACGTTTTGTATCTCTCAGGTCTGGTTAGGGGTGGTAACCTTCCTCCAGTCAATTGTTTTCAAAAGTGATTGGATTTTTCTGGGAGGGTGTACTATACGAGAACTTCAAACCGCTCCTAACAAGAGACAATTCTATGATCAGACTTCACACCTTCAAAAGTGTTGTAGGCTCTTGAGTTCTTAATATACTGTTAATCCACTTCTATCTCTTCTTGTCTGACCATAATGTCTCCAGTTGGGACAAGTTCTCCATTTGGTTGACATTGTCCATAGTCCTACTGCTTGATTTTGGAATCTTGTGTTTTTGGCAACAAGGTAAATTGTTCACATGAAGTCCTTCATGTACATTCCATTTTCTGCTAGACTCGTTGTTGCAAGTAAACAGCGCGTCAATCAGTCCCCAAGCTTACATTTTTAATCCCAGGAATGTACAAAATTAGGGGCTGGACTGTACTCGGGGCAGTGGAAAGTTGTCATAGTAAAAGTGAGAGACAGTTTTCATATCTGCATGGTCGTTGTGAGGTCTGTAGCAGCAAATGTCTGTTGTTTTCACAGGAGGTTACCCCTCAGTTGTGGGTAATTCTGGTTCGATCTGCTCAATACGGGAGGTTTACAAGTTTGGCAACATGACCGACAACCTTTGGCTTTGGTGATAAAAGAAATCCTCCACCTCCAGTAGCTGCTTTTCTCCCTTCTTCTTCCGCGTAAGGCTGTATAAGTGCATAGCCCTGGATATTCTCCTGTATGGGAGTTGGGAAGGGGTTGTTTGGGCGACGTTGGGGTCACAATGCTGGGGTGGGGTGTTCTTGGGTATGGCAGATACATCCAAGTCACACAGTGTGCTTTATGTGACGGTTCTTCTCTTTCTTGGGTGTGTGTTGATTACAGGATATTAGTGGTTTGTACTGGCCTGGTGTTTTCTGTTTCTTTCTTGGAGGCTTTTAAGGAGTGGGGGTGTGTGCTTATGATAAAAGCAGGTTGCGTCGAAGGGCACAACAAACCCAACGTTGTCCCATGCAACCATATGATGGGTCAAACCTGAAAGTATCACTGGATACTGCTTGTTTTGACGGAGAGGCCGGTGTTGTTTGTGGTCATGTTGGTGTGACTGTAGGCTTTAGGACCATCCCATGGGCGTTCGGTGGGTGTGTGTGGGTGTGTAGACATGGGTGGTTGACCGGGTGCTGGAGGGGAGTGGGGCTGATTCGGGGTGGGCTGTGTGTGGGGGTGGCAATCCGACGGCTAAAGGAGGGAAAAAAAGAAAGTATAAAAAATCTCCTCATCTCTGGGATCTACTATGAGATATCTTTGCAAATATACCTGTGGGATTGACAGTGGTGGGTCGGGGGGGCCGGGGCGAGGGACCAGAGAACCTAACCTGGGTTGTGCAAACTACAGGTGTTGTGTTTTTGGGGGGTATGGGTGATGAATGCACGCTAGATATATATATGGGGTAATTATATGCCTATAATGTCGAGGCCTCCAAGTGGCCACTAACACCGTACATCGGGGTCGGTGGGGGCGGTGTGGTTTTACTCAATGGGGTAGAAAGCTGCCATTTCTCTATGTACTACAGAAAATTCTAGAAAAGCGAAGCGTAAATTGAGCCGTTACGTAACCGGAGCACAAGTCTCCTCCAAATGAAATTTTGCAAACGGTTTGTCCAGATTTCGAAACCTGTGCACGCTATACCTTGTCTTCCAAATTAGTCCTAGCTGGCCGGTACAAAGAAAGTTGATGACATTTAAAAGTTTGCCGATTACGAGGCGTGGTGTTGTGAGGATCGTGTGTCTGGTAGGTTATTTTTCTTTGATGTATTTTGGGGGGTCATTTTTGGCATGTGTCTCGCTTGGGGTTAGAATAAAGGCGGTCAATGGGGGCAGTAACCACACATCCTTAACGTTTGTTAATAAACTACTTTTGGGTGTACTGTCTGAAAAAAAAATTCGTGGGGCGGAGACACAACAAACTAAACAACAAACGAAAAAAGACATATAAATCAAAAACAAAAGTTGGTGGTGACGCCCCTAGAGCAGCGGAATAAAAAGAAGGATACAGAACTTCTGGGCAAGTGGGTGGGCTAGGACAAAGCGACGGGGGGGGGGTGTTGATACAGGGGAGAGGTTGAATATCTGGAACGGGGGGGCAGGGGGGTGGGGGTGGGGGGAAAGGGGTGGGGGGGGGGGGGGAAGGGGGGGGGGAAAGAGGGGGGGGGGGAGAATTTTTGGAAAAAAAGTGGGGGTGGGGGGAAATAAAAGGAAACGAAGAGGGGATGGGAAAGGGGGGGGGGAGAGAGGGGGGGGGGGGGGGGCGGAAAGAGGAAAGGGTAAAAAAAAAAGAAGGGAGAGAAAGGAGCGGAGGGAGGGGGGGGGGGGGGTGGGGGGGGGGGTTTTTGGGAGGGGGTGGGGGGGGAGGAAGGTCTTGTATGGTGTTTTCCTTCAAGTGCACTCGCTGGGGGAGGATCAACTTCCATCTTTACAGGTTTAGCAACACAAATTAATAGCGCCGGCGGGGGTACCATTTTCTGGTTATCACTCACCCGGCTAATAATAAGAATACCCCACGTAGCATCAGTCAAATTCTTTGAAATCCCAAAACTACGAAAAAATAAAAAGGGAACAAAAATACGTCCCGAATTGATAGAAGAGCGTGAGGGGTTATCTTGGTGGCAATCGGTTGGCGGCAGTCTTGTTGATATGGGTCGTGATGGATCTTTGTTAGTGGGTGTTCCTGTTGGGGGTCCAGCATAGTATTAGCAAAGGCGGAATTAAAAGACAAAAGCACAAACACAATAAGCGGGTACCGGGAACTGTACTAGAGGGGGTTGTGGAAGGGGTGCGCACTGAGGGACTACAATTTGCAAATTCAAATTAGTAGTTCAAATTCAATCTGTTTACAATGTCGTTAAAAAGAACGAAAAACCCGGCAAGAATGTTAAGAGGAATATTTTACTTCAACTGAGAATTTCATTTTGTAAATCATATAGAAGTATGTATTAAGGGACTCGCTCTTCGGAACTCCCACTCCGTTTTGCTCTCTGCGGTCTCTCTCCTTTGCCCTCTCATCTGTCTGTCTCTCGGTCCCTTTACTCTCATCGTTGTCTGTCGCGCATTGCTTCGCCTGTCTCCCGTTGCCTGTCTCTCTGCAATTCAACTCTTCTCTACCCTTGGTCCTTCTATTTACGTCATCAGAATCGGGGTCTCTCTCCCTCTCTTTCCTCGCTTTCTCTCTCGCTCTCCCTGCTGTTTTTGTGTAAACACACAATGTCTTTCGAAAGTGCTTTAGAGAAACTTTCTTTCAAACCAAACTCACTGCCAAGATTTGTTCATCGTGCGCCGAGCGTCAACACGGAAGGAATACCGATATCGCTTATCGAGTAGTCAGCCGTCCCCACTTATAGTGGAGGAACGTTTGGAGTTGCTACGTCTCATGTAATAGTCAGGTAGAAGTTTAGGCATCACATCCTGAAGGATGGAAATGGAGTACAGACTTTTTCTAAATGAGTCGATTGTAGTTCATAGGACTCTAACTGGCCAATGGAATGTTTGGCAACAGGGGTGTCAAAATTTGTTCAGTGCCAGTTTTTAAAATCCAATATGGGTGTCCACCGGAGTGTCCAAAATCACTAATACTCCCTTAAGTATTTTCAGATAGAGACAAATATGGTGTCTCGGTACTACTAGCAATCGTAGTTCTCGGGGTTTTAAGCACGAGAAAGTGTGGTAACGTAATTTTAATCATTACATTTCCACCAAAATCCAATATGGCTGCTCAAATGTCAATATGCTCCTCGGAATCATTAAAATGATCTTAACACTCCATTATACCTATTCACGCGACTTGATCATGCTGAACACCTAAATAGTTCTTGCAGTGTTCAAAACTTGTTACAATTTTTCACACTCTGCAAGTGTTTACTTTCACACCTCTAGAATGCTTTCCAACGCATCCGGACACGGCAAGTGTTCTCACATTTTGCAGTTTAGAGGCTTAATTCCATTGTCTATATGCCTGTTTTATGCTTTACACTTATGAGATAACATGTATTTGATCACTAGAAACCCTTAGTTGGCATTTTCTCTGTAATGGACATTTCAAATTCAAATGGCAAGCCAATACAGCCAACCTTTCAAATAGTAAACCCTACATTATATGTATTTATGTGGTTACATCCACTAATTATGACTATAAGGTGTAAATTAAGGTATGGTATAAGTATTTGACCATTTGACATTCTTTATCTGGAATTTCTGTTTTCTACATTCAAAACTGTTAAGATGGGGGCCAATGTGGCTGCGCTTTTTAACTTCTTTAAACTAATAAATTACGATAGATCTTTATTGTATTTATTTAAAACACCCAAAATGATTATTAAAGTTTAAATTTAAGTATGCGATGTATGTCTTGAGTATTAATAACTCGTATCTGGTATATTGTTTTGACAACATACTAACTTCAAAATTACGGCATATATTATGACTATATGACAATTCGTAGTTTTAAAGACCTTAAATGGCCTCCATATATGCTTCCATCTTGATTGGTAGCTTTTACACACTTGAAATGTCAGATATGAGTTCCTACTGGTATAGAGCGCCATAATTATGCCTCTACACAAATACTTGATGAGTTATGGTCACTTGAATAATTTCAGGGCATATTTGGGTATTTAGTGGCCATATTGGATGATGGTAATGTTGTGATCAATTCACATCAATAACCGGTCGCAAAAGATTCCTCTTGCTTAATACCTGGATCTAGTGCATAGATTATGGCCATTTTGAAAAAAATGGGCAAAAAAAAAAATTTAAGAGTGATAGCGGCCATATTGGATTCTAGAAAATGGCACTGCACGAATTTTTGCAGCCCCTCCAGAAATTATTACTTAGGTCATCATTGACAAAAATCAATCAATATAAAAGTCTGTACTCCATTTCCACCCTGTGCCCCAAATTCCTCCTGACTATAGTGCAAATCTGATAAAACTGAATTGTGGTACACAAGTACTTAGCCTTGTATAAGTTTTTAAAAAATTGATTGAATTCGCTTGCCACAGGCCCCCTTCAATGGCCCCCAGCTTGGATTTCAAAAGGTTACCATGGATAAAAAATTTAAAATGTCCATTGTTTTGAAAAGCACACCATGATTTTTGTCTGGTTACAAGGATTCCAAAAAGGTATAGTGTATACAACCTATGGGCTTTATTTTGGAATTATGTCCGGCGTAAACCTGAAAAATAGGTGAAAATTCAATTTTAGTTTGTAACAGGGGTCAAAAGTTAAAAGGTGTACAATTTTTGTAAAACGTGGTTCAAGTTGTTGGGTCAGCTCATACAATGAAATATATGAATAGTTTTGACTGTCTTAAGTGTTTGGTTATTAACAAAAATGGGGCGAATAAAGTCGACAGCTATTGGCAGCTATTGGATTTTATATAACACATAAAAATATTTCTGCTCATTTATTGGTGGATACTCTATCACGTGACATAAAATATTTGTAGACTAGTTTCCCCTAAAAATTTTCACAAGAGGGAAAAAAGTTCCCATAAAAAGGCTACTATTTCCCCCATCACGGGAAAAATAGTTCATTTTTAGGGAAAATTTGTCCCTGCATTAGTTTCTTGACTAGCCTTTGAGTTTCGGTGGCACTGATATCGACAAGACTTGCAAGTTTTCAAAGACACTGCAGAAATCTTTTTTATATGGTCTATGTTACATATTGACCCATGCTCTTATTCGTGAAATGGTGCAAATGACTCCCCCGGTGTGGAGACCGTGGGCCACTATAGGAAACCGTAGGCTCACCGGGTCTTCCAGTAACTCGGGTAGGTAGTTATTTTGCACATTCCCTCAATGAGCAGTCAATATTTTGTATACTATTGACCGGTGACCTATTTGTTGGTTAACGTGAAAAAATAAGGCTAACAGATAAGGTAAACTATTGCCTTATATCAAAGCCTGTAGCTAGGGAAAAAAAAATTTGCACCAAATATTACATGAATCATAGCAACTTTGAACTTTTGACCCATGTAACACCAAAAATGACCTTTCCATATTTACGTTTTTACCCCATAAACTCCAAAACTGTAAACCATAGATAGTATAAATTATCTTTTGGAATCCCTTGTAACCAGTCCAACATCACGGTGTGCTTTTCAGCACAAATGGAACATTTTTATGTGACCTGTATAACCTTGGAAACCCAAGCTGGGGTCCATAAGGGGGGTGGGGGGTGGGGTTGAGCAAGTGCTTCCATCAATTTTATGGATTATCAATGCCTAAAGTACTTGTGTGCAAAAATTAAACAAATTTTATCGGAAGCGCACACTTATTTCACTACAGTCCTCCTGCTACATGGTATCACGCATGAGGCTTAGAGACTCCACTCCTTTTTTGAAGATTATTACGACACGGTGTTCCCAACTTCTGAAAAAAATTTCTGGCAGCAACTTTAAGATAAAAAAAATGTAACCGCCAAAGGCGCGTGGTTTCAGTATCGACGGATTGACGTTTCCTAGAGGTAAAATCATCCTGTGGTCCAAAATGTTGGTTTTGGTTAGTAGCACATGTGCTTTCATAAACTGCCCAACTTTTGTTGCCAAAACCAGAATCAGGGGGGGGGGGGGCTACACCGGTGCGGAAATAGGGACCGGTACCTCCTACAATATGCCTAGGTTTGGCATAATACTTAAGAAACTTCTTTTTTGCAATGTTATGATTGTATACATTTGCCACCCAATGACGGACCCTGGGGGTTGAAATGTGATGAAAACTTGCTGACAATCGTCACCTTTGGCGGAGAAAGTTGAAGCACAACACCTTGAGCTAGGAGAACAACAGATCATCAGCCAGTTTGAGAAGCAGCGAGCTAAAGAAAGCTGCACGAGATCCTTGGAATATCAAGCTGGACATCCCATATATGTAGGACCTGTGGCAGAGACTGCCTCTCTAGGATTGGCCTCTTAAGCCACAGAGACGGGTGTCGCGGTTCACCTAACCTGTGACTTAATGTGGGCGCTTTATTATCCATATTCGCTTGCGACTGACGAGTGCCATGATGTGGGTAACAGTCAGACAAATCATCATCACCTTCCTCCTCCTCCTCTCCCCAGTTTCGAAATTCAGGCCAGAAGCGTCTTACCTCTATATCAAGCTGGTGTATTTCTCCACGTATTGGATCTAATATATGCCACACCATGAGAAGTATGATGTCTGCAGTAACCAGAATCACCACCACAAAGTACAATTTTCTGTCGCGTATCATCTGGCATTTGTTTAAAGAATGAAATGTAACTCAATTAGTCTTAGCAATTGAAATCAATTGTTTATTTCTTATGTTTTTGATAAAAAGGTTGGTTGTGCTGAACGTCCCCAAGGTAATTTTGCCATATGACAGAAAGCACAATAATGGGACCAAAAACTTACCAGAGGGCAAAAAGAAATTTATGTGATTTAATTATAATTCATTGAACCAAATTATTCTCTCCTATCGTTCTTTTTAAGTTGAAATAGCATAAAACTTGGTTGTTATGTGACAAAAATGCGACATAGCTTTTGCTAACGTGACTCTTTTTGACGGAACTGTGCTAATGTGATGATAATTTGACAGACTGTGCTATTGTGACATAATATTTGACATTTTTACTGCTAATGTGACGCAAATGTGCAGAAGTATTTTCTTTATCGCTAAAATGATTATGCATCATGTTTCTTTTTGAGTATTTTATTGCAATTAGTATTTCTTCTCAGAAAACAAAGCGACAAGTAAAAAAGTTAAACAACATGCTTGAAGACAGCTGATTAATATTTGCGAATTGACAGTATTTCATTCATGGATTGCTGTCACATTAGCACAAACCTTTTCTTGGCATGCCAAAAGAAAATGAAATCCTTTCTTTTAACATCGATGCATGTAAACCCTCACAATGCATTTTCTAATATACAATTAAGCAAAAATATTGAAAATTCTACTAGTTTCTAGAATGCCTATTTTTATTTGGTAACTTTTGTCCGTCCAATTTGAGGGAAATTTAGAAGGAATTTCTTGGTAAAATTTATCAAAAGTTTCAGAACCCAATGAAATCATCTCCAGTATATGTCTACATGCCTGGTCACATGTTAAAACATCATTCAAGTTTGTGGATTCAGTAATTTATAAATATAGTCTCTTTCATGACCCCGTACTTAAACTCTGCATACGGCCTTTTAAAAAGTAGTTTTACTATTTTTAATATTTAATTAGAGATTTTGAAGAAATCCATTTACTTTATTAGAAATTGTTAGGATCAACGATATCAAGAGACTTTTTTAATATATGGTATCTTAAATAAACATCATGTTTTCAAATACACAATCAAAACTGACTTTCTAACTTGACTGAACACACTGAGTAATTATCCTTAGCTGCACGTTCGGTTCATATTGATTTGAGTCTCGAGAAAGATCCGGATCTTCGGGATTCAGACCCGGTGTAGTAGGAGATATAGTCCTCTGGACTCACAGTCCCCGGGCACTGTCCGCCTACAACGCAACATTAGTTTCACGCTTTATTCAGTTATCGTCTATGGAGCCCGGACCATGGCTCCTGCCGGACCATATGTCCTTTTACACCGGATCAAATTGGACGAGGTCCACATCGCCATTAGTGACATTTCTCGATTCTCCACTGATTAAAGCGTAACATGCCTGCATGTATTGATACATATCCATTAACAGTGAATGTTAAACGGGAATGCCATAAGAAGTGGTCTTCCTGTATTTATTTGTCAGGCGAAATATATCTTGACTTTGCTGTTATGTCAAGCAGGTTAAAGCAATAACAGCACATTTTTTGAAGAGCGCCCCCAATTTTCAAAATTTGATATTTTGCACAGTTATGTTGGTAATTGTCTAGGGAACTATACCTGCGAACGAGAATGCTAAGAAATGCGTAAAATAAGCGATTTTGTAATTAGAATTGGGATCCCAGATTGTACTTAACGGCAGAGTTGGAAATGTTAAGTTTATGTCTGTCCATGATGAAATAGTGCCACCTCAAGAAAATGACCTCTAACTTGACTTTCCTGAACCAATAAAACAACTAATGGATGAGCGTAGATACGTACATGGCGCTATTTCCCGCCTATTTCATATTGTAAGGCTGTTTCCAGCAGCCGTTGAATTATTGTCGGAGATCTCCGATATTAATTATTCTAATTACAAAATTCCTTCGTTTGCAACACAGACATTTTCGAGCTTAATCATTCACAGGTATAGTTTACTAGCCAGTTACCAATGCAACCGTGTAAAAATCTCAAAATTTTTGAAAAATTGGGGGCGGTCTTCAAAAAAATGTGCTATTATTGCTTAAAGTGTAGTGCAAGCATACTTACTACTCGTTTTGGCTTCTTGAAAGCTACCACTTTATACACCCGCCATGTCTTACTAAACATGGAACCAAAACTGAGAACAAAACCAATTGATAATGTCCATATTCGAATCTGTAATTAAATCAAACAATATTGTACATTCTCGTTATCATCTTTAAACTACCCGCTAGGAAAGCGATGGAGACCTCTCGGATTTAATACCTATAGATTACGAGGTTGCCGGTTCGGATCCGGCCAAGCGCACATGGGGTTTTTTTCAACACTTATGTGCACTGGCCATTTCTAGGAGAGATTAATAAAACAATACACATTGAGGCATTGGTTGAATGACTTTCAATTTAACAGATAACAGGTAACAAGCAGTTAAGTTATAAGCAGTCAAGTTTATCCGATTATTTTAATCGATTTACTACTCCTACTACTCCGACTTCAAATACTGTTAACTTTTATTCGACTACTACATGTATTATCCGCCTTATTGCTACTACGATTGCCATTAGCACTACTACGACTATTGGTAATAGTGGGGGGCTGTAGTGAACAGATCTTATGTGAGTGTGCAAATCCGGATAAAATTGTGAATTTTGGTACACAAGTACTTTATACACTGATAATCAAAAAAATTGATGGAAGCACTTGCCACACCCCTTTCATGGCCCCAGCTTGGATTTCAAGGTTACACAGGGGTAAAATTTTTAAAATGTTCCGATTGTGTTGAAAAGCACGCCATGATGTCAGCCTGGTTACCAGGATTCCAAAAAGGTATAGTTTATACTACCTGTGACGTATAGTTTAGGAATTATGGTGTAAAACTGTAAAATGGTAAAAAAAGTTTGTAACAGTGGGTCAAAAATTAAAAGTTGCTCCAATTTTTGTCAAATGTGTTCAAATGTTGTGTTTAGCAATAGAATGAAATAAGGAATAGTTTGACATGTTACGTGTCTGGTTATTTAACAAAAAAGGCGAATAAAAGTCAACGGCTATTGGCAGCTATTGGCTTCTATTGACCTGTGACCTATTTTTGTTTTGGATAACGTAAAACTAGAAACAGATCAGCAAACTATTCCTTATTGCAATCATTTAACTAGGGAAACAATATTGCACCACTATTAACTGAATCAAAGCAACTTTGCACTTTTGACCCCTGTACAACACTAAAATGGACTTGTTCACCATTTTTCCAGTTTTACCCCATAACTCCGGAACTATAAGCCCTAGATAGTGTAAACGATACCTTTTTTGGAATCCTTGTGACCAGACAAACACTCATGGGGTACTTCTTTAACATACTCAAGAACATTTTAATTTTTTTGACCCCTGTATAACTTGAAACTCAAGCTGGGGGGCCATTAAGGGGGACTGGCAATAAAAAAGGCCATGGGGGGTCAGAGTGTTAGAGGAGGGGGGGGGATAGCTAGTGATAGGTTGGATGTGTTAGGGGGGTCATGGGGACGGTAGTGGTGGGAATGGGGTTGCTTCCATCATTTTTATGGATTATCAATGCCTAAGTACTTGTGTGCCAAAATGCAAACATTTTATTCCGGGAAGCGCACACTCTTACCCTACAGTCCCCTGCTATAAACACTTAAAAACTAAACTACGTTAAAAACTTCAACGCGTTTAGTTACCTAGACATGCAGTTGCTTGCGTTTGTAGGCACTTGGCTATTCTCCATCCCTGCGGGGAACAACCCGCAGTATCTCAATAAAATGCCATAATATAAATTATTAAGATATGGACTCGACATTTTTACCCACCTGAAACAAAGAAGAAAATTCATTGTGAGAGGTGTTGATAAGACTGATCCAAATTCTGTTCGAACGTGCTTTTGTACTCTATATTTGTCAAGTAATTTTGTATGCGAAATTGACACAAATCCACTTAAATACAGCTTTTTAATTTGTTCACATATTGTGGCTTTATATGTTGATTTTATTTACATCTATTGTGGTCCAGAGGCAACATGACAGGAATATCGCATTTAATATGAAAAAGAAAATTTAAATATACACAGAACGAAGTTAAATCATTAAATAATATAGAATTGCTCATTATAAATACAGTGCAACATAAGCTCTCTTCACAATTACCTTCACCGACGATAAATTAATAGTAACATATTTAATCGCTAGCTGCCTCTAAACCATTGTGAATGTTGTTCAAATCAATGTACCTATCTGACTGGGCGCTATAGGAAAGCTTGAGGGTTATAGGAAAAGCGTGATGGTTTTACATATAGCAGAGAAGAGAGGAATCAAATTTCTGGCGCAGCACAAATATAACCATACCACTGGTTAAGGGATTGGCCATAAGTTGGGCAGGCATGAATTGAATTGCATCCAAAAATGTAGGTTGTCAGGATGTGTAATATCTGTTTGACCAGTTTTGCATTTTAAAAAGAAAGTAATTTTTTCGACGGCGTCCATCCAAAGAGCATCTTCGTACTGCTGGTGCTGCTGCAATTTCCACCTAAGTGTCGTCTTGAAAATCAATTTCTTTCAGAATTTGTAAAACGAATTGGAATCAACTCTCAACACCAGTGTCTACCGACGAACGATTTTTAAAGTGTAGGGGCGCACCTTGCCACTTTAATCTGAAGCATTTTGGCAATACTATGTAACCCGCGGTGTATCATCAACCCCTTTGAAAAGGTGGTTGGGCGGCCATGGCCCCCCGGTTTGCACCGGCGGAGACATTTCCTCTCGACTCGATATCCCCTTTCCGAAACACCCGAAACAATGATTTGTGACTGATGTGAGTAAGGCGATAGTCGCATGTTTCAGTCACGAGGAAGTAGGGGTTTTCCTGCCCACAATGTAGTTCTTCCGAAAGTAATTAAAAATTGCAATATTGGGATGAGTTTCTATTCATTTAGGTATTTTTGGCAATATAATTCATGTGACAACCATTGCAAAATTGTATATTGGGAATTGCATTTTGGGAAGAACATTATACTTCCTCTTGTTCACAGTGAGGCTGGTATACTTGGATTTGCCATGCGCTCTATGTTACAGGTCTCGTAGTTCCCCGTTACTGATATACAGCAGAGCCGCCTTAACCATGGTACCTGCATCATGGCCATTTAGCGATCTATGCTGGGTATTTGTCCGTGACAAACCGCGCAAACTCTAAATAGAAAATGACGAAATAACGTGAACCAATTGCAACGATAGTTAGCAAATTTGTATTACACAGAAGGCTATTATTCGACCACTAGGTCGACAAACACCATCCGACCAAACCTGGCTGCCATAAGGATAAAAATTCTTGGGTGGACTACTTCTTGCATGGCATCTGGGTGCTTTAAAATATTTCGAAAATGCACTACGTTTATATTAAGAAAGTATGGAATTTTATGATTGACACGGTAGACAGGTATGTTTCCTCAAACACGTGGGCATTTGGCCACAGTGAATTTGGGCCAATTTACTCCGCGCTCAGCAATTTCACATCGATTTGCAAATTACTAGCTTTGGCGACTAAAGAGAATCTTGTTGCCGGTCTGAACGTCGGGTGAGTTTTTTGGTTTGATTGGTAACGAAAACATTTTCTGGTCATCATATGTTCAAACTGTTGGTTATTTGTGATTTTAAAAGGCTTGGCTTTTTGGGTGATAAATTGTTGTGCTGGTTGGTCCTCTGGAGGAGTTTGTAATGTGAAAGAACTATCTCAAAGTTCCATTTTTTTCCCATAAACTACTGTGTATAAGTGAGTTAGTGGTGTGTAACCACTACGCCAAGTAATGTTTTTTTGTATATTGTGGGTTTAATTTTATACACCCATTTTTTATGCAATGTGGAATTTTGAGATTTCCCTTACTACCTTTTGATTTGCGAAATAAATGTTAATGCCAGAAAAAGATAGCGTAGAACAATACCAAGTCCCGCAAATACGCTAAGTACGCACGTATGTTTGATTAGGAATTCCATTAACACGTAATCTAATGGGCTGAGTGGAAATCTCATGGAAGCGTTCCTCCTGAAATATGAAAGTAGGAAAACCTTATCAAAACAAATTCCATGAAGTAAACAAGTCTAGATAAATATAAGCATTTATATATCTATAAGCTTTCTTCAGTATTTGCAATAACCATATGAAGTATGAACATAAAAGCGCTAAAAATTAAAGTCTTACATTCCGTACATATTGTCATGATTTCGTCGATAATTGTGTGCATATAAGTGTAAAATTTTCTGAAAACTATTTGGTTTTGGAAAATCATTAAAAAAACGTATTCCCAAATTTTGTATCACAGCAATTTTTTAGCATTTGAGCAAAATCCTGCGATGGCTTTCCAGTATTCTGGAGATTATTAGGTTAAAAAATTGTCGTATTGGAGTAACCCACCCGACCCTAATTTTGAAAATCAAGCCCTGTACAAAAGTATACCTACCCTATTTTTTTTTTATTGATTTTCAAAAATCTTTCAAGTTGTTTTTACCCTAATTTTTTTTTTTTAAAAAACCCGCCCTACCCTATTTGAAAAATTTCTTGTTACTCCAATACAATAATTTTTTTGGCCTTAGTCTGAATCGGAGTTACACTAAAAAAATCTGAAAGTATCAGAATCTCAAGGTACCTTGATCCACGTGTGACGTAACGGATAAAGTGCAGGACTCATGATCCCGAGACCATTGTAAATAGTAAATTCGAGCCCCGTTAAGCTTTCAACGTGTTTGTGTCGATTTGGCAAAAGTCTTAATCTCAATTGCTTCGTCGACCCAAGCGAAATCTGGGGGCTGTTATAAGTGCTGATAGGGATGTACGCTTGGCCAGCTGCCACCAAGATGAAGCGTAATGAATGTGACGATTCCTAATGGCAGCGTAATAAATATATGTAACAGCGATTTGAAGCTAAAGTTTTAGGGTCCAATGCGATATTCTTGGCCACAGGTGAAAAATGCACCTTACCCATGATACTTAGCGGCTCGGTTACAAGTCACTCATTAACATGCTCAAATAATCATTGCATCTCAAAGCACACAAACTAAGCCTACCTACTTAGCCTACAACAAAATACCCCAATACACACACAACGTATTTTTGTTAATGCAAATGCGCATAAAACCCAACATGTCAGCGCCCTATATGGTGCACTGCGCAAGAAAGGGCTACCCAGTCTATATAATATAATATTCTTGTATAATGAAAACGCTCCAGTACAGTGGGCAGGTATTGTCATATTATAGAGGCTTGACCTTACAAGTACAACAATACACTACATCCAGTAACTCGTAAGATCTGGGTCATGTTTTGGTTATTCTATGAATTGCCTTGCCTCAATTGAAATGGATTTGGTAAAATGTATTTTTCTGCCAATGAGATTGACTTTTTGTTGTTTTTTTCTTCAAAAATGTTTAGCTGGTATTATAAGATACCTTTGAGGAATTTCTAGCAAAATCAATGACAAAAATAGTCACTTTGTTATGTTTTGCTTGAAATAGGAAAATGTCCTATTGATTTTTCCTGTGGAAAATTTAGAAGTCTATTTACCGACTTAAAATTCTTCTTAGGCCAAAAAGCTTTCTAGATTCGTTTTCAGCAATCAAAATGGCCATAGAATCCACTCGTTTTGAAAAAAAGATGGTCATTTGCCCGCCCTCAATAATAAAGTAATAAAGCATTACTCTCCTGATTAGCGCTGCAATGAAGTCAATGTAGACCTGTCTGTGTGTGCGTGGATTAATAGTTAAGTTAGGGTGAAATCGAAACATATTCAAACTGCCATAAAACATACGGCAGGGAATGTCGAATAATAGGAAAATCCGCTGACTTATTTTATGCATGTCTCCAAAAGGGGCATCACCTCATTGACTAGGCGTGACGGCAACGACACACGTGTTCTGGGGAACAGATGTTTTTTAAATAGGAATAATACAGGTCTTTTATAAAGCGCCATTTCATTAAGATCGCAACCATGTTGCCTATTATTATAACGCTGCCACCAGGAAATCGTCACAATTACTTCTCTTCATTTAGATGGCTGACAGCCAAGCGTACAGCCCCTATCAGATTTTAAATATTCCCCATAACAGCCCCCAGCTTTCGCTTGGGTCGACGAGGTAATTGAGACTTAGTATCTTGCCCAGGGACACAAACACGTTGCCTGCAGCGGGGCTCGAACTCACGATTTACAATGGTCTTAGGGTCATGAGTCCTATGCTTAATCCTTCACGCCACACGTGCCCTCCATTTAATTATGTAAATCAAATCTTTAATCAGGCTGGTTGATCACAGCGATTCATGGTCTAAACAACAATTATAGCGCCTTCTCATTCGATGGCGGCTGGCATTTATTTACCAGGCATGTATAGTCGTGTTGTCGCAGCAATCAGGACTTCGGTAGCATCTTATTAATTCACTTTTTTCGCCATTCATACACCTCTTTCTTTTACATACTTATTGTCAGAAATAAAATAAAACGTGTCGGTTAATTATAACCGTTTTTCTTTCTATATGCTAAAAATTCAATTCGTTTTGATATCAAATAAAGTATAATTTGTATATGGCAACTTCCAAAGATTCAATTGGACGTGATCTTTAAAAAATTGTAGTCCAAACAGCAATTACCTAACGGCCGTTGTTATCATATTTACCCAACTGAAATTGTTTTTATATACCATTCCAGCAACCACAATCATTAATTACATGTTAATTACTAACTTGCCAATGGCAATTTGCACGAACCAGATCTAGCTACCGCCATCTTCAGAATCTAAAACATCGCAACAAGCCTCTCTCCGAAACCTGGTATTTGGTGATTTTAATGGTTCAAAAGTAAGAAACAAAAAGGGAAACTTCAATATAATTTTACATCCATGTAGAAGGGTTAAGTTAGCTTATTATTGTTACTTTTTTCCCATACGGTTATGGATGCAATGGAAACAATGGACACTGGTCACTATGGCCCATATTTATAACAGACAGGGTTTTCCCCCACGTTTTTTACGTAGTTCTGGACTAAGTGCTATACCCCTGACGTCCCTTAAACTTTCAAAGCCCACCTGACAAAAATCACGAGCGGACACTTGCCTTGGTTAGTGTGAATTGCTCCTAGATCTGACAACAATATCGCCACCTCACTTTTTGCAGTGATTGTTAGATTTTCCTCTAGATGTTTAAGGCTATACTACGATTTCCTGTTAATATTTTGAGTAAAAATTGCCAAACGGAACACTGTTCATATATAGAAACATTTTCAGGCTTACAGGAAAGAAACAAACTATCTAGAGATTTTCTGCAGGACTTGGTTCTGGACCGAGAGGTAAATAACTAAGTTCCTTGTGATCCGGGCCAATGCCAGTTTAGTCGGCAGGTCACCCACTATTATTCACACTAAAACTTGTTGGACAGGTCATTTTACATGGGCTTTCACAATACAATAGGCAAACGATCTTGCCATTGTCCACATTCCCTCACACACTATCCCCACGTCTGCTTAAAACGATGGAAACCAGGCCCACGTTATAGCATTATGATAATTCAATTCCACGATGCCAGTAAATGTAAGGTTATAACCGTGGCTTCGCTTTCTTAAAAATGATGAGTAACACGACACATACTTTTGGTTGTTTACACAATTCAATTAATGATTTGGGATGCTTTAAAATTTGGTGGGATTTCTATACTTCAGAGACCACGCTTTTCAAAACTTAAAATTCGTCGCTTTTAATTCGCCGTTTTGAAACCCCAAACATCTTTTTACGGCAGATTAGACCAATTTAGATATGCAGTTGACATTCCGCAACAATAATACATGATTTTATAATGAATTCAGGTATTTTGGACCTCCAATCAGGAATTTTCCAGAGCGTTTTCGACCAACTATTGAGGTCACAGGCACAGCGATTGTATTGTCTTCCCGTGTACAAGAAAATAACGCATGTTGGCGAGACCTCCTGAATGAGCCTTGACCACTGATCTCTACCAATCGGTAGCGGGCGGGCGCACAGCATAGCCCGCAGATTGGATTGAACCACAGGAAGTTGCATTTTTCCCTGCATAATATGGCTTCACCTTAAAGGGGCGTGTTCCGATCGTCTTTGGGACCCCCCTGATTTACCCGGAAGTAGTATCGATTTTGATATCAGATGAAAGGCCGTATTTTTCTCATTGTCGTCCTGAAATTTGAGCCCTCGAATCCATTTCATTCCCAAGATATAAACAAAATCGTCGTTTTAGTGGTTAACCACTTTATTAGCACAGTATTGAATAGGGCTTTGCAACATGCATTATTGCGTCTACCGTCAAAACCGCAAGTTTGTTTCCCACGGTACTTGACGGGGTATATGTGCAAGTGCCAGGCTCTCATATCAAGTAGAGAACACAATACACATAAATCGGAACAACCACCTTTAAGAATTTTGTATAACAATAGAACATCTGTGTGGATATGTGGAATATGTGCACCAGCAGGTGTATGCATTGTTTCCCGCCATATTGCCCCGGGCATATTGCTAAGGGGAAAAGCAACTTCCTGTTGTTTCAATCGGAGACTCAGACCCGCTCTCCATGTGTAGAGGTCAGTGGCCTTGATCAGAGTCGAACACGTGCCCTCAACATCTTGGGTTCATTTGTACTCGAATGGTAAACCTTACAAAATCGATTACTGTATCAACATACTTAAAAAGGATTTTGATGTCTTTCAACCTACTGTGCTCTGAATCCGAAGACAGAGCCGAGACTAGGTTAGGTCAAAATAGTACGGGGAGTTGAATTGGAGTATATTAACTTACCAAATGTATACACAAGAAGCCAAAGAGGGTGCTGCAAACGTCAAAAAAGTGCACGACATTGTCTAAATTAGATAAGATTACCGATAACGACTTACCAGATTTTTTACTGCATATAGAAGACAAGTTGACATTACAGTCTTCTGTAAGTGCCCAGCTTAGGTCTGCCGATTTTTTTAGTTCAGCTATTACACAAGATCGTTTGTTCGGTGAGCTTGGTTTTTGGAATTGTACCTGAAAAAGTTGAAATCAAGGAATGCTTCTTTTAGTGAAGCAAACAAAACTTGTGGCCCTACTCTTAAAATGTTTCTGTAAATGTTAAGTGTTGGATCGCAGAAAGGTTTTTAAAAATATTTTCCTGAAAACATTTCATCTCTTTTAACGTTTTTGTTTACGTTTTCTAAATATTACCGTACTTTTGCTGTAAAATAATTTTGCAACAAGATAACGTTAACAAAACATTGTGATGGTCACCGTATTGCAAAGTTGAATCGGCGAAATAATCAAATACTTGTGATAAAATATCTAAGTGTAGATTCTGATTTTTTATTCGCTCACTTTATTGCCGATGGTGTGTTTTTCATTTATATAGAGGGGATGTGGGTTGATACTGAAATTTAACAACTCGAGGATGTAGAGGTGTAGATACATTATCAAGTGCAAACGTTCTGTTAGTGTTAGATAAAGGTTAAAAAATTTCAAATAAATCTAAATGCCATGGTCCTGTCCTTGAGTTAATTCAGTAAATGTAATGTTTGATGATCATGTTGTCCTGACTATTCGCAAAGGTGCCCGAATTTTGCAAGGTTATAGGGGGATTTCGTGAGCCACACCTCGTCCCCTCCGACTTATACCTACAAAAGATGAATTTTTATATCATCTGAACCATAACATTTGTAAGCCACGTGTACTTAATTCGTTTGTGTCTGTAAGAAATTCGCATTTTGTATTTTCGGTCCGTACCGGACAACAAAAAATTCCAAAAAAAACAAATTACAGCACAGTGTCCTAGAGACCGTGAGAAACACGCATTTTCCTCATAACCAAAACCGCAAGATCGGGATAAACTCAAACTTCGTAAATAAGCTTTTCTCAATGATACTAATAAACAAGTATAAACCAGAAGGTTGTGGTTGGAAATCACTAATACACTTTAAGTGGACCTTGCATTATGCGATATTGTCAGCAATCCGTATGATCAATTTAACCGACACTACTTTCGCTTTTAACAGAGTGTGGCGGTTCAATACTTCGCGCTATTCTTATAAATAAGTATAACTGCCATTACAACACACGTTTCTTCATGTACACAATATTTCTTTCACATTCAAGGAATGGATTAAATTTTTGAATGTTTTCTTAGATATAAGGTGCCAGCAAAAATGTTGCTTTAATCCCGCCTTGTACAATTTCGTTGATTTTGCTGGATAAAGACTACAAACTCTCAAAGTGAATATAATTAGTCCACATTTTTTATGAAATAACGAATAAATTCACACTAGTTACTGTGGCATTCGTCATCAACAGCCTTGTCCCCGACTTCAACAAATTTGAGTTTTTTATTTTTGAACCATTTGGCACACTTTTTGTACGCGTGTTTATTTTAAAAATAATTGCCATAAATCTAGTGGTCTAGTGAAAGAAAAATTATTGTTATTTGGAATTTCACACTTTACAACAGTGGTATTCGCCAACATGCCGGTACATCCACTGCACATACAAAAACAATTCAAAAACTAAAATCCTAAATCAGAGATCACTGGGCCTTGCATGGATATATCGGTCCTATTTTATACCGCGCCTAACCAACTTGTCCACGGATTGACAAAATTTAAGATATATTTGGTTGACTCCGAGAGATGGTATTCTACATTACCAGTGGTTTATACCACAGACCCTGAGAGGGTCTATAGGACACCATGATACGATTACGATTCAATTCTGCTCATAACATCAAAACGCATCATCAGAATTAAATGAAAATCTGGAAATTTTATATGAACGGTAACAAAGTATGAAGGTGATAGCATCATGAAACGCACCTTTGAAACATCGGGTAAAACTTTACCCGTCCTGTCCCACATACTCAATTTCCCGAAATGTTACAGAAGTTAGATAATTCTAATCTCAAAATTAGTAAAAAAATAATATTTTCCAAAATAGACATTCCTTGACCAATCGTGCTTACAATTTTATCGGCATTGCTGTTTCGACACCTTTTTCCCAATTTTCCCATAGCCGGCTAATGTTGTTAAATCTAAGATCATCGACGGAGGAGAGTCCAGCACCTCTATCCCGACAATATTGTTCAGCATTCTGGTAAGACATAGGTTGTTGGACAAAGAAACAGGTTGAAGCCTGCACAAACCAGCCTTTTTCACACCCTGTGTATTTTTTTAAATAAAAAAATTAACAAAATGTAAATTGAGATTATTCTGGTTACAAAAATATACGATTACCCGTGATTTTGCTCAAATTGAAGAGCAAAGGGTCGCCAAAAGGGATCGACATTCGCCCAAACCGGTAGCGCATGTGCACGTCCCATGGAAGACGACGCTTCGAACATTTGAAAGTGTTAATTAGTCTATTATTGTTTATCCGTTTAAAACAAAATTATTATGTATTTTACGACATCCATAAATCTTATATCCGAGGAAAATCGAGGGCGCTCTCTTTGCAAGTTTTTGCAAGATCTGTATAATTCATTTAAAACTGACCACCATTCTGTACTTGCCTTGCAACTGACGTATCTGTATAGGCCCAACACGATCAGCATTGCGAAAACTGACTTGCCCCTGTTTGTTAGAGAAATTAAAACTGCAATGATAATAATATTCAAAGTTACAAAAACTTATACTTGGTTTTGTGCCATTCATTCGATGTTGTTTGGAAACTACAAGTTGGGCCAAAAAACGCTAATTTTGTATAGAATGTAATTTCATCTAGCTTACGTTAAGGCTCAAGGAAGGCAACATTGTTGCAATGTTTGTTAGTAGACTAATCAAAAGAAATATTTAAATCGTCATTGTTTTCAAACACATATCATGGGTTTTTTCGTTACGTTTTTTCTGTTTATGGTCTAACGGTGATTTCCAATTAAAGCATGCACTATCAGTGATTACTCCAAAAAAAAAAATAGGAAATTGCTGAATAGCTGAAAAAGTGAGATAGTTTGGTAGAATCCCCCTTACGTTCTCTATTGCAACTGAAATTTACAAAACAATGATAAAACAACAATGTTCAAAGATAGAATCTCCATTTACTTACGTGTTGTAGTATGTGTCCGTACGGATAGTATGTCTCAAATATCCAAATTCTGCCCTAATTAGTGCAATTCAGAATTTAGCAGGCTTTAGAGGGCTGTTACGATAGCTAGTTTTGTTACAACTGCAAAACTGATTTTTGATATTTTTTTTTCAATTTTCTGTTTTCAGCAAATCACTGAGAGTGCTAAGCTTTGATCTGCTCCTGGGGAATCCTATCCGACACTTCCTCACCTTTAACATTTTGTTAGCTGAGAAAGGATCAGCTTAAAATATGGGGGGGGGGGGTGCTTTTTGCCTAAAGTAAGTTTTTATATTACTGTTCCAACAAGATTAAGGCAAACTAAACTACCTTGCAGCAACTAAAAAAGTTGCTGCTGAATTTTGTAGATATAAAAGTATTATAAACTTACTGACACGCCAGTAAAGCTAGTTTCATTCATCAGTTCAAAAAACAGTCTTCCATTTCTTTGTCATCGTACGTAAAATCTGACAACTTTCTTCCTTGATTATGGAGAATTTTGGCTGCCTTATCGAACATGAGTGCGATTGCCCAAGCAGCATCGTACCCAAAAGGGCCGTCGCGATGCCAAGAGTAATCCTGGTATGCAGGTTGTTTCAGGTATTCCTTAAGTAGTGTCACATATTGATCTACCGTCTGTAATAAAGGTTAAATGGGGAAAGTGATTGGGCTTGGAAAACACAGCGAATGTATGACTGACGAGTTTCGGTAGGCCGAACATCAGACTAAACCATAAAGCCCAAACAAACATACAAAAATCTGTGCAATTACACCACCAAATATTTAAAATATACCTTGTTTCATTGGCTTAGGAAGGTTTCAGGATTGGGGGGGGGGGAGCACGCGAGGAGTCGAGGTGGCGGAGGGCTCTGCCTTTTATGTTCCGTCCATGAAGAAAAGAGGCCACCCAAAGAAAGAAAATGACCTCAACTGGACTGCCTGCAACCAATAAAACAAATAAGGATGAGCGTAGACAGTATGGCACTATTTACCGGCTAATAGATTTCGTATTACCTTTGCTGCCCATTATTGAAAATGCAAGCATTCTGATTGGTCAGTCATGCCCATTATCTGCATAATGGGTCGCCAAAGCATTTTCTTATTAAATCAAGCTGTTTTAGGTATAGAATAGAAATAAAGGGTTTGCAGTGTCATTTATGGGCTCATAATGTATCCTCGGCCAGAAAAACTTTAAAATCATGGCTCGGATGCGCCTCGCCCATTATTCAGTTTTTCCGACCTCGGACACATTATTCGCCCATAAATGATACTGCAATACCCTTTATTTCTTAATTAGAAGGCCGTTTCCAGCAGCCATAGAATTATTATCGGAGATCTCCGATATTAATTATTCTAATTACTAAATTCCTTGTTTGTGACACAGACATTTTCGAGTTTAACCATTCACAGGTTTAGTTTACTAGCCAGTAACCAATGCAACCGTGTAAAAATCTCAAAATTTTTGAAAAATTGGGTGCGCTCTTAAATGTGCTATGATTGCTTTAATGACGTTTTAGACTCGTCATCTTTTTCGCAATTTTGGACCAGAGCCATCCACAACTTCTAGCTTGCACGCAAACAATATACGGAACAAACCGAGCCCTTACAGGCAAGGCCATAAACCGTGCAGTGCCCGTAAAAGTAATGACTAATTCCTCAACTTCAACAATTGTTTTACTACAATAGCACATAACAACGGAGAACCGCAATCGACAGAATAGATGTTGGTAACACTAAGAAGACTGCTATAGTTTGTGGGACAACTGAAAAACAGATTTCCTAAGTTTTATCGAATCACCGAATAGACTAGTAATTTATCCAGAACAGGGTTGTGGCAGGGAGATACACTATAAGCTAGTAAAGCTCAATCCCTTTGGCACAGTTCAGTAGCTTTCATTCACCATGTATTAGATTTGGTTTTTGGGGTATGATAATATGATACCCAGATAACAAGGTCAGTTCAATGTCCAATGTTTGTAAAAGTCAAACCCAACTGAACTTTGCCCTTGGTGGATGAGCATATTAAAACTCATAGTGTATAGTCCCTTCCGGGCCTCACATTCCGGCAACAATGTGGAACAATAGGGCAATCGGTTCAGTTGACTCTTCACGCACATTATTTCACGCTTTTTCCGTTGTCGTCTAGTAGCCCGGACTATAAAACCTGCCGGACTATGAATACTTTCACACCGGCAACAGTTTTTTGCCCATTTATAGTTTTTGTAATCTTACATATAATACTTTTCATGCCACAATAAGTATTCGACTCGAATATTCGACAAGAGCATACTGTAGAATATTCTCTTGATCGAATTGAGTCCAACCGAACGTAACTATGTTTAACCAAACCTGCATATTCAAAACTGCATGAGAAAATAGTAATGCCGTATTTGACTTACTTTGAAGAATTTTAAATAAATAATAAATTGGGTTCAAAAGATTTGTTTCCAAAAGTGTTATCATCGGTGGTGTGTTCTTAAACGACTTACTATGTTGGCAACCGTAATATCTTGACTCGTGCTTAACTGTAGACTCTCTGTGGATCATATGAGAGTTTTTCAGGCGGCTTGTCTCATATCCTCTTTGGAACATCGGACGGTGCTATCTTCATCTTCATACCACCTCTCATGATACCAACCTAACGTCATCCCACGTATCCAGGTCCTGTCATGCCAATCGTGTAGCCCTCACTAATTTTGAAAGATTAATGAAAAACTGGTTATTACATCAGCACGCAATAGGCAAGGACTGGTGATTTTTTTGGCATTTTTGTTTTTTAAATTTTCATTTTATCTACAACTTTTTTACTAAAAATTCACATCAATGGACACAAGGACTAATAAAAACAATGAAATCATTGTGGCGGGGGAGGCCACAATGATCTCAGTGTGGCCTTGGCGGGGATGTGCCACGAGGGCCATAGGGACAGAGGCAGCCACCCCCTTTAAACAATAAGTTACATAAAAATAAGATTAACATCGTGATAAAAATGTCAATAGGCAAATGTGCCACATGAGACCCTTAACAATCGTCATTTCAAATTTCATTAAATACAGTTTCACCAAACCTACATCACTTGTAACATTGTAGTTGTTTGGTCACATGTGACCAGTAGCCATACCATTCAACGCTGAGGTGTGCTTCCCTGGGTCCGCGCATAGGGGTTGGAAGAATTGGCCAAGAATGTCACCAATATGCTATAACCTTTATTTCTGTGATTGCTTATCCAACCAAACTTGGGTTATCATGTGGCTTTTATGATGTTAACCATGTCATTTCATGCCCTTTATCTCTCTAAATGCAAAAGTGAATTTCACTCTTTTAGAGTACTACAGGGCCCACTCCCAAAAAGGAGTGAAATTTTTATAGCTTTATCAGAATACTTTTTGGGTCAAATTTTATCTTGATAATTGACAAAATGATCATCCTTTTATCATTTTGATAAATTAATCAAGAGTAATTTTGACCAAAACATTATTCCTTTGAAGGTTTGAATTTTTCACTCTTTTTCAGAGTGGGTCCCCCCTGTAGTCACTCTTAAAGAGTGAAATTCACTCGTTTTGCATTTAGAGAGATACTACCTAGGTGTTAAACCGTAACATAACATGTGCACGAAGTCCTAAATTCTAGCATGACTGATCGTGGATCAAGATTCAAGACTTATGTTCAGATGGCTTGTCAGTTCTGCCAAGGCCCTAGGGTAAATCCCATCCCCAGCCCCGGTACAAGAAATACCGAGGTTAAGTAGTTGTTAGAAAATTGAAGAATCTATGCTTGCACATCCTTTAAGGACCCCCTGCATACATGATTTTTTCAAAAAATAGGTACGATTAGCCAATTTAAAACATCGAGACAGAGTATGAAGCCCATAGAAGTGCGACATAAAGGGTTAATGTCGACTCACCTTCTCGAGGGTACCGTA
The DNA here is from genome assembly GCA_023653785.1 of Ophioderma brevispina. NCBI lineage: Eukaryota > Metazoa > Echinodermata > Ophiuroidea > Amphilepidida > Ophiodermatidae > Ophioderma > Ophioderma brevispina. The sequence continues at coordinate 17,896 of JAMKCH010038213.1, read as the reverse complement.
TTCACCACCACATACACCATAACAACCATTCACTAGAATTTCTGTGCGCTGTTTCTCGATGCTTCTCGCTCACTATATTCAATTACTAATAAGCTGTTTTTGTCCGTCTCCTTTGAGGTCAATAACATATAAACTGTGTGGGCATTGCCCACCCAGTTAATTAATTTATTATTTGGCCACCCAAGTAAATTCGTCTGCCAATGACCCCAATGGCCCACCCACCACCCAGTTAATTATTGACCCACCCAGTAAATATCTGGCCCACAAATTATATTGATGAGTTGCAGATTTCAAGTTAATTAATGATGCTCTTAATGAAATAGTCACTTGTATCATTTCTTGCGTGACCGTAACAATTTACGTTATAATGTTAGTTACATGGTAGTTTGGAGTGACAAACTTTACTAAAGGCCTATACTAATTAATGAGATCAACCATCTCTTTAACAGTAACTCCCAGACCTTAATCATTATTTTATGTTTGTTAATTTTGTTATGTACGCGTCAACAAGTCGAGTAAAACGGGCTTATCATGTCCCATTCTGGGAAGGCTTGCAATTGGGGAGGGGATCTAACTCGGTTAGTCGTCCCGTTTTTTTTTGAGATAATCGAAGTCAACGGCACATTCCCGGATTTCGTATGGATGGACGTTCGGTCAAGTATTTGTGCTACGTTTGCTCAGGGCGACGTTCCGCTGGGTCGGCAGCAATGATTGGTTTCCTTTTCCGCAACTGCCGCTCCCCCTTAATTCACCTCCCGGCTTAGCAATCCCCTATAAAATGGAATTTTTGTTTGCAGTAAGTAGCTTTCAAAACCAAATGCACGGCAAACTTTTTTTAGATCATACTAAAAATCATTAATTAACTAGTTGTAAATCATGGTGTTTACTAATTATTAATTTATAAATCTAATTAATTTAATAAACAATATCTCTCTAGCCTTTTTTGTCCAAAAAGTCACATTTTTTCTGATTCAATTCATCAATCAAACAAACAAATGCAGTTAAATGGCTCCAAAATTCAAATGACTATTTGGAAACAAATTTGGTTTTGTTCCTTTTTTTTTTTGTTTTTGTCTAATCGCACTTGAGGATAACTTAAAAATATTATGTCTTTTCCATAAAAACCAAAAATCTGCTCCTCCAAATAAGGACTAAGCTACGGAGCAGCTATAACATATCGTCATAAAAACATGTGGATTTGATCATATTGAAGGGGGGCCTCGATATTGCATATGATTTGGTATAATTGACTGACACTGAATAAGGGCTCACCTTCAGCTGGGAAGGGCAGACATAGATTAATTTGCTGTCAAAGTTAATTGATAGATAACTAAAAAAAGGTGTAGACATAATTAATTACTATTATTTGCCATGAGTCAAATAAAATTGGGGGATCAAATTGCCAAATGGGCGATGTTTTGTGAACATCAGCAAGGTGTTCGTGCGACGAGTGATTTTGTTTCTTGCCATCTTTGTATGTTGAATTTTAGTTGTCATATATTATTTATAGAAAATAAATAAATTTGTGAATTACAAATTAAAGAATAAATTAAAAAATACAAAACAACAATACAGTAGAATATTTCAAAATTTTAAATATTGAAAATGTAGGTTTTCTTTCCTGAACCAAACCCCCATTTTCATACCAAATGGGTTGAAATCCTTATTACCTACTAAGTACCTTTTACATACATTTCATCTGAAATAAAATGCACATTAAAAGAGCTTCATTCCAAAAGGGCCTTAATCCATTTTTGAATTTTAACATTATTAAAAAGGACAAATTGAACTGGTCATTCCAATTTGTATTACACTCCTATTATGATTTATAGGAAAGTGATCCAGTTAAAATCATAATACATGCTACCAGCCCCGTCCTACCCTCCCTACTTTCTTCATAAATAATTAAATGTCTTCAAACCTTCTTATTCTATGTTATGATATGCCATGTTTTTGTTACTTTATGAATTCACCGTTTTCATGAGAAAAAACATGTTGATAGATCATTGAAAGTCCTTTTTCTGTGATTCATAGCCCGTGGATTTCTCTTAGGTATCACGCAATCTACCATATGGCACCTTTAATATCCATATTAAAGAGAACACACCAGGAGATTTTTTGAGGAACAAAATTTTCTAAATTACCGAGAACGTTTGAAAGGGTTATTTGCATAAACAAACAACGGAAAATATAACCAAAAACATTATTTTGAACTTGGTTTCTGTCTAATCAGCCCCATAGAGAGCATACTAACTCATTTTGAACAAAAGATGGAGTTGGGCTTATTCGCTACGTTGTGATTTAATACATTGGTAACATTCTAAATATGTAAAACAAAGGTTTTGAAAAAAGAGAGTGCGTTTTCCTGGAATGTCCTCGTGTCCTCAGGTCTACTTGCAGTAAATCTTGTTACGGTGCTGGTATCATCTACTTAAAAGTTTAATACAATAATCCATTGTTGCACTATACTTTTCGTTGTTTTGTTTTTATAATAGCAAATTTGTTAAGGAATTCTGGAAACTAAAGTTGGCCCACCAGTAAATTATTTTCCATACTTTTTTTGGTCAATAAATTAAAGTTGGCCCACCCGTAAATTATTTTCCAACTGGTTGGGTCAATAAAGTAACGTTGGCCACCCAGTAATTATTCTTATTTACATCACGGGCCCGCTCAATGCCGTTGAACTTGCGCACAGACCTTGACCTATAAACATATGAGGGATCCATGGTGCACCTAGGACATGAAGTTTGGTTTCCAATTGAAGTCAATTTCATTTGAGGTCAATTAAACAAAATAACAATTAGTGACCAACACACAAACAGACACATAAATATGTCATAACACCCACACATACACTCATACGCAACAATATGCACACGTGATGCAATAGATGGCGGAACACACAAATATGGAAAAATGATGTATAATCATTTTGCCATTTTAACATAAACTATTACGTCGAGAGACAAAAAAATATATGATTATAATAATTACGATAATATATTTCTCTGTTATTCTCATTTTACATGCTCTCTCTTCTCATAATGCTTCATAATGCTATTACTTGGTTTGTCCCTTCAGCTCGTCGTCAGTTTGTTTCGATCATTATCACCCAGCCACGCCAGTTATGAGCCATATGAAAACCTTGCTTGTTAGTTTTCAAATGTAACACTATTCTCATTAAAGTTCAAGCCCTCAGCTATTTATTTTGTTCGTAAAACAAAACGATCCTTATATTAAGAAATAAAGGTGATGCAGTACATTTTGGCATAATGTCTTCCGAGCCCATATTTTTAAGTTTTACCCCACATAAGTAAAAAGTATATCCGGATCAATGAAAAGCGAATAAATGAAATACACAAGATAAAGCTGCATTATAATCGCTTCAAAGCTCACGTGAATACGAAACAGATATAAATCGCTTCAAGTGTCACGTGCAAGGTTTGATATTATTGAGCTTAACATATTGGAAGGCTTTACGATACGAACTCAATTGCATGTTGAAAGAGACAACACTAAAAAGTACAAGAAGGTCCAATCTACCTGTGATTTCGTACCCTTTAAAGCAGCCGACCACCAATTTTAATTTCACCGTAGTACGTAATAAAGGGGGTCCGTGACATCAGGTTATTTGACCATCTCACTGACCACATGAAATCACAACAACATGTACAGCTTTATTTAGTTACAGGTTTTGAATTCAAAAAAACCTTGACAGCCTTATTCTGTTACGGTTTGTGAATTCATACGTGTGTCAGGGGAGGTGGTTCAGGTTTACGAGAACACAATAGGGTAAACGGCAGAAACCCAGAACCCAAGAGAACCAGGGCCCCCCCTTGTCTCAGAACATAATTAATTAAAAATAAGTAATTAAATGACTAGTTGAGGGTTATGATGCCGCCATCATGGCCACCCTCTTGAGCTGCGAAATTCATTGGACAATCCAGTGACCTATTTTTTTGAGTATATTCAGTGCTTGAATTACAAATACTCGTGTGGTCTAACCAATACCAGCTGTGATGACCGGCTGTAGAATCCAATAACGGGACCAATATTTCCCAAATAATTATTTTACAATTGTTTAGTTGCCATACGCCAAGCGTATTTACTACAGGGAAGGAATTGGAGGCAAGGCCCGGGAACCGCCTGCCCCCCCCCCATTTCCTATCAAAAGACATGTAGTATGGTTTAACAGCTATAGGCAGGCGAAGCGAGCCAAAATCTTCACAGACAGAAGATAAACAAAATTTGGCCCCTCGTTCCATAGGTTCCACACTCCTGGGTGATTCTTCGCTAAGGTCCACTTCAAGTTTCGGTGAACTTGATTTTCAAAACACTATATCTGATTGCGAGACATGTCTGCCAAAGATTACAACTATAGCATCATTCAATCTTTAATGGTATAATGCATATTTTTTGGATTATAATAGGTTGACTTATTTATTCCACGGGTATATAAACCTCTTTTCAGAAAAAAAACAACATCGGAAACCCCAATTTTTTGCAACAATTGGAATTTTCACGGGTAACCATCGGGCATCTATTTCTAGACGACACGGAGGTCACACTAAGCGGTATTTCTCTGAGATTCCGTGATTTTATTAGGGATTAATATATATTTCTATGAAAAACACAAAAATAAAATAAATTCCCAATCAAATGACTTTTTTCCATTTTCTATACTTGAAGTTATAGGGATAAGAAAGTAGACACTTAGCGAAAATCACCTCCTGTATATATTTATGCTTGAAGCATGGAATTTTTGGATCTATCTTCCTGAACAAAATAATTCCACATGCCCAAACTCTGAACACCAAGATAATGGCAACTTAACTTTTCTTGTATATGTTTGTGGACATTTTGATTACTATTGTCCGTGCCATTCGATAAACGGCATATTCTTACTTGTGAAAAACAGAAGGCAACGATCCAATTGTGATCAATATTTTTTTAATTACATATTTTTTTTTTTTTTTTTAAAGGTGGCTGAATTTTGAAAATACGACCAATTGCAAAATCGTATAGGGCCATTCTTCAGTCACGTTTGTGAGCCTAAAAATAGGCAAATGTTTTGCCAGGTAACAATCTGTTATTGACTTGGATAATCAAAACCTGTACCGCGAGTTTGTAATTGCCACGCCATGCCGGCGACTTTGCAAGTTGGCCACGCCATGCCGACGAGTTTGCAAGTTGCCACGGCCATGCCGGCGAGTTTGCAAGTTGGCCAGCCATGGACAGCGAGTGCAAGTCGCCACGCCATGAGGCGAGAGTGTGTGCAAGACGCCACGCCTGCCGGCGAGTTTGATTGATTTTTATTATTTAATTTTTTATTATTCGTTGATATTACTAGATTATTATTATTATTTTATTTAGATTTACAGTTATCTTTTTATTTATTTTTTTATTTAGTATTGTTTTATTTATTTGTTTATTCATATTTGTTTCTTTGTAATTTATTTGTTTTATATTTATTTATATTTGTTTTACTTTATTTATATAAAGTTAGCTTATTATTTTTATTGATTTCGTTTTTGTTATTTATTTGTTATCATTTGATTTATGTTTATTTTATTATATCTATATTTATATTCTTATAGTTAATTATTATATAAATTCGGGTTGATTTTAAATTACTGTTAGAAATAAACAGTGCAAATAAATAAATATAAAATATAAGTAAAAAATGAAAAAGAAATAAAAAAATAACATGAACAATAACTAAAAAGTAACTAAATAATAAATACCAAATAATAAGGAGAAAAGAGAACTTATATAAAGATAAATAAATAGAAAAATAAAAAATAAAATAAAAATCCAAATATAAAATCGCTGCATCGCGTTGCGGAACTTGCAAACTCTCGCCGGCATGGCGTGGCCAACATTGCAAAACTCGCCGTTTTATGTCCGCCATACACTAGCTGTAACACCAAATTGGTGGACCATGTTAACGTAGTAAAATGCTAGTAGAGCTGAAAAGTTTAAATCCGGGTTGTGTCCCGTAAAACGGGTTTCACCTCACACTCGCAGCAATGGCCTTTACTCCTCACTCCATTTCGCCTGATTCAGGCATCCTCCAGCCTCAACCTCAACCCTCCTACTCTCCTCCTCCACGTGCTTCTTCCATATCTCGTCGGTCGTCCCTTCCTCTTCAAACCGCCCACCTCGAACTCATAGCTTTCTTAATACATGTCCGTCATCCTTTCTCAGCAAGTGCCCATCCCAACGTACACTAATCGCCTTCGCCAACCGATTCACCGCTTCTCCAAACCCAACATCTGCATCAAGTCCTCAGTGTCTTCATCCTATCCATCAACGTCACCCCACACATCGCTCTCATCAGTGCTCTCTCTGTCCTCTCATAATCCCCCTCTCATTTTTCGCTCAGACACATGTCTCACTCCCCTACAGCATCACTGATCTCAACACGCTCTTATCACATACCTTCATCTTCAAAAGGATATGGAATAGGGAAAATGCAATTTCGTTTAACTAAAACGTTAGGATCTCAGATTGGAATTCTAGTTTTGGCTTTCTATGGCAATAAATCTATTAATATACACAAGCATTTTATTGTCATGTTTTGGAGCAGTAAATATCAAAATATCAATTTTCTATCCGAAATCCACTATTTTCGTACTTGTCTGACTTTTGTCAAGATGCTATTGTTCTTCCTCATATAAGATTACTGCTCTCCTATATGGACCCGCGTTCTAATAATATGTCAATAAGATCCAATTTGCAAAACCATGTTCGCAGACGCACCGGGCTGTATAGTCCGTGTCTAAACATGTCAGTGATATATGATGAACTCAAGTGGATGAATGTTCGGCAAAGAGCAATAACTTTTTTACTTTTACAATTTTCTTAGGTGTCTCCACGGTCTTGCACCTGAGTACCTGTCTGACAGTAATCGTCTATAGAATTTATACCCACATTCATGGTACACGCTCACCAAGTTCACAAATATCAGAATTGAACGTAGCAGTAATGATTGGGGTGGTCGCACTTTCAGGAATTAGGGTGCACGGCTGTGGAATAACCTTTCAAACCAAAATAAATCGCCCAAGTTGACATGTTTCAATCCCACCTTAAAGAACTCATATTGGGTACTTACCGATTAGCTTTTTTCCACATTCTCATATTTAATTTATAGGTATTTAAGTGTTTACCATTTGGCCCAATATATATAATGTATTCCTTATATACTATAATCTCGTGATTTTCATATTTCTAGATTGTCAGAGGATTTTTGGAATAATTTTAAATTTTGGAAATGTTTTGCTTGCATATAAGTGGTCATTTATAGGTATCTATGATTTTAATTATGTAATTTGATACGTGTTATAGATATGTTACACCCTTGGTATAATATTGTATGTTATATATTAATTTTAATTTAGATGTAGCATAACGTAAGTGTACTATATGTAACGTTTTTAACATGTAATGTTTTTTTTTTTTTTTTTTTTTTTAATTTTATGAATTTATGATATATTTGAATTTTAATATTGTATCTTTGATTGTATTTTCTATTGCTGAGAGGGCCCTTGTGGAAAGCAGGATTCGTTCACTGATCTGGCTACCCTCATAAAATGTCGATAATAAATAAATTGTCATAATGGGAATGTTTGCACTTATTTTGAACCAATGAAGAAGAAACTATCCTGTGGTACCAAATTGATAGGAATCGGAATGTGTAATGAGGGAACTTCAAGGGGGGCCGGGGTCACGAGCGAGCCAGTCCTAGCATTTTAGAGTCCGTCGGACCTTATGTTTTGAGTTTCACAATCCTAGGAACATATGTTTTGAATTAAGGGAGTCCCATAGACCACTAAGTTTTGATTTCAGTGTTCCTAGGGATTATCGGTAATAACACGCAGTGTCCATATGACTATAGGTAATAAAAGGAAGAGTCCCGGAATTGAAAGTGGGACTCTGACGTTTCATTACTTACAAAGTCACAGTGTCCCTAGATTGGAGGGTACGGAGACGTGTGTTACTAAGTGTGGGGTCCCATACAGCTGAATTAACAGTCCCTCTTTCCCCCTTAGGCCATATGTTTTAAAATTAGAGGTCCTATAGACCAACAAGTTTTGATTTTTAGTGTCCTAGGACTATCGGTAATGACACACAGTGCCCTATGGACTAAAGGTAATAAAAGGAGTTCCTGGATCATCTTAATAGTGGACTCTGAAGTTTATTTACCATTACACAAAGTCTCTGGTCCTAGATGGTGTGTTCTAATTGGGGTGTCCCATGCAGCTGGATTTCAAATACAAGTATCACAGAACAATTGAGTGTTTGCTTAAAATGGAACACCATTAATCCGAACACTGTAAAAATATGGAGTAAAAAGGGGGTCGCTCTGTAAACAGGAAAAAAATCTTATCTAAATGAGTAATTTTATTCCATTTTTAGTTTTGTGATGCTTTCGTAACATCATAATGACATTCAGCATCAAAATGCAACTGATATCAATTGCAGATGCAAAAGTTTTAAAATGGGCGACAATTTAGGAATGGTCAAAATAGGCTATTCTAGGAAGTGGTCCACCCCATGACAATTTCCAAAAATTCGAAATAACGCCCCCCCCTTTTTCAATCGGAATTTCCAAGGTGAATTTTGACAAGTCCAGTGTTGGAATTTCTGGCACATTTTTCATCCTGTTTCTTTAGGTGTTTGTGATCAACGAGATAACGTAAGGGAAAACAGTTTACTAAGTGATAGTATTCTTGGGGGAACATTCGGTTTTTTTTTCAAGTGGGTAAGTAAAGTCATGGGAAGTTCCAGAGTCATCTGGATAGCTAAGATGGTTCAATTTCTATTCAGAATCTGTGAAAATAAACACAGATGGAATATTGGATATGCTTTTCACGATTGTCATTGTGGGAATTCTCACCATGTTTTTTCCTTTTTTTTTTGTTCCTCCTCTTTTCACCCCTTTGTCTATACATTTTTTAGTGTTTTTTTTTTTGTTTTTTTCAAACCCACCCACCTTTTCTGCACCTTTTTATTTTATGATGGATATTCCCATGCACTTTCGATTCCACCATGGAAATGCCAATGCATTTTTGGAGAAGCTGCGGGTGGGAAAATAAGGGGGTGCTGATTATTTCTGGAATAGCCCAAATGGACTGGTCCTGTTCCAAATTGGTCAAATTGGTTTCCCAAAGTACGGGTCTCGTCATATGGCCATGGTTTCAGTGTAGTCATTTTAGTCTCTTCATTTCTAATTGTTCATTTTTCGACATTTCCAGTTATAAAAAATAATATCGTTGGGTATATATCATAGCGACGATGTTGCATTTTATCACTAAAAAACTTCACATCAACTTTACAAAGCTTACCGGTTCAAAGCTTGGCCGTACATAAATTTGGCAATTTTTGACAGATGTTGAGAATAGACATTTTGATGTAGTGACGAATGATAACCCCTCGTAACGCAAGTGCAAGTATTGTGGTTTAAATACAGATTTTAATACCTACTAAAAATTATTTCTTATACAAACAAAAACATAAACAAGCAACATGTAAATCTGAGGTGACGTACTTCAATGCGACGGATGTTTGAAGTGGTGATTACATATTGACGGATGATGAACAATACAAAAAGTAACGAAATCAAACCTCTTGCCACCTCTTCGGGCGATTAAACAATGCTGTTAGACGAGGCATAGCCTAGGGAATCGCTGTGTCAGTTTTTGTTGTAAGGTAACAACCAACTGCTGAAAAACGTGGGCCTATTGCACACAGGATTGGAGCAGGAAAAAGGCAGACATCTGGACATTTATGGCTCCCAACAAAAGGCAAGTTACGAATTCAAAAATTATGCATGGATTCATTCACCTGGGTAGTGGTTACTCATTATGTAATCATTCACCTACTCTAATATGAGTACGAAAGCGTTCCAACTGAAAACCACGTTTTAGATTGGGTCTAAAAAATCCAACTTATGAGCAACAGTGTAGTTGGTTGAATTGCCAAACATTTCACATGAAACCTCGTACAATAATGCGACGCAGCGGATGCATGAAATGAAATGCAATTGGACTGAACGACGAACTGGCAGTTGGAAAACAGGAACATGGAAGCACGGCACCGGATGATTAGGGATACTGTTACCTCGAGAGTATTCAACTCGTTATCAAGTGTAAAGCCCCACCTGGATCGGATCTCATAGATTATCAAAGAAATCTTGCTCAACTGTGGTAGTTGCCTATTGTCCAACCAAACATGGAAGAAGAGACTGCATAAGCCACCACAAGAGCCATGGACTCCATTCTAGCACAGAACTTGCTACTGGTAGTAGGAAATTGCCAAGGATAGGACTGAAAGATGCCACGTTCTCTCGCCGAGAAGAAGGAACGAGAAAGTTGTAAAATACCTGTGGATGTTGCAGGTGAAATACAGCTCTTCAATGCAAGAATATGCTCCCGCAAGACAAAGGGGAAAGCTCTGGAGGTAGCAAGATCACCGGACGACACATAACCCAAAAGGAATGGAGGATTGAGCACATTCGGAAAGTAGAGACTCAAAACATTTTTATCAGTTTGGGCTCACACGGGTTAGGTACAGTGTCGGGTGAAATAAAATGGTGCCAAGAAAGACACGACATGATTGGCGTCTGTCAGAGATAAAAATGGACCTCCAAGAGCAGTCCATTATTGAGGTCCCAACCTTCACCTATGCAAGTGCTCATGTAGCTGCGACGGGACAAATATGAGAAAAAGTGATTCCAAGTAGAGACGAAGAAGGAAACACTTCATTCAACAAAGTACAGCTTGAAGGAAACAAGGACAAGTATTATAAAAACTCGGCTATATGTTCCATTTTTGGTGAGGTTACCATACCCGGAGTTTTCTTATTAAACATGCAATTTGGTACCAATGGGTGCAGCTGGGCTTCTTCTACTTGACATCAAAATAAGTACACATCCTGAATATGACGTCACTATGATGTCATTAAGTAAAGACAGGTATGAACATACTGGATATTGGATGCCACGGAATGGATATTTGAAATTTTGTGGCTTACCAACCAGTATAGCACTAAAAAGTATCTGTTAATAGAAAACTAGTCCATTTGCCGTCAGGTAGAGCCAAATACAGACATGAAAATCGATATTCCCAACTGTTTGTTTTAAGACGGTGTCTATGGAAATTGTGCTGCCTGCGGGACTTTATGACGAATCCCACATCCATCACTTCAAGATGTCTTCCCAGTTGGTACTTTTTTTTCCACGAAAAGGAGCAGGAAAACCATTGATAATTTACAATAAATCATTTGGCGCACCAATCAGATGTGAGGTAAGCTTGCTAAGAGGAAAATGAAGAGGACATACATCAAGGTCTCGAGGATGAGATCAACAACAGATTAAATGTAAAAGGGCAAGCACGCGCAAAAAAGCAAATATTGGTCAGGATTCTAGCAAAACTCAAAGAAGGTCAGCTTAGGGAAATACCCAATGAGAAAAGCTATAAAACTAGTACAACCACTTTAAAACACTTTGGAAATCCCGGAATGCTGCTGATGAAAATCAAAATACATTAAATTCAATGATGACATTGCACTACGGTTGGGGGTGATCCACCAAGCGCAGTTGAACGATCTTTCAACTGTTGAGTCAGTGATATTTTATGGCTGGGAACTTCAAGTCTAGACCTACCGGCAAGTTAAAAAAAATAAGATGGTAACCTTCCAGATAGCACATTCACTATTAATGGTAAGAGCTGCCTTCAACACCAATGGCAAAACAGCACACATCAACAAGGAATTATACGCAAATCTGCCAAAGTGGCAACCAAACGAACAATACCACTGATCTAGGAAGCAGTGACAAGTCGTATCAAGCCTGAACATTAGACTTCCGAACATAGATCTTTTAGTACAGCTCACTTACATAGACATCCTAAACATATGACACAGGACAGGAAGAGGATAAAATGAAAACGGCCAAATGTTGGACAGTAGAGTATAGAATAAAGCCATCACGATTTGAGAAGCCCACTCGAATGACTTAAGCAAGCAAGCATGAACTGAGGAGCATTTTATCATTCGAGCGTGCTATAATTTCTGTCAATAAATGTGGATACCGTATAAACATCATTATCGTATAGTCGATATTTGTTTTTGAAACCCTTCACAAACGTAGTAAATTAGGCTGAAAAATGCCGTTCGTTGATACTACATAATCTATTGAGATTTGTGTTATTAAAAGATTCAAAATGCTGGTGTAATCGGTCCATTTTTTACTCGATCTTAAGGTTACGCTTGGTTCAGATAATTTAGAAGGAAAAAATTTTATGAACAACCATTTTGCTTTTAACATTTTGTCTCTTTAATAAATACGTCAATGTTTTCAAAATTGTATTGGTGTTAACTAACCTTTTCTGCAATACGACCTCACACCACACAATAGTCTAGGAGAAATGGCAACTTTGGTCATGTTTCTATAAAGTTTTAATAGAGGACACACAGTGAACATCCCCCCCCCCCCCCCTTCCCAATGTACAAGTAAACGTAAATGCAATCAAAATGCCAGAGTCAGCACGAGATATCAATAATCGGTAAAGCTGATAGTGGGCCAAACCAGTGCATTTCAGACATGTGTTTTTTACAGCAGTTTCCAGATGCCAAGGAAGAAAGCATTGCCACCTATGCAGCAGAGTTGAGGCTTATTGAAGACAGTTAGTAGTATACATTGTATAACAAACGTTTTCATATACACTGTCTAAGCATTTGTCACATATGCGAGCTAATAATACACTGCAAAAACGAGTGCTAATACATTAACACTATATTGGATTTATTAAGATCAAGCACGTAACACACTGAATTATATCAATGAGGTTAACACTAATAAATGTTCAACTATTATCATGTTAAGTATTCATTAATATTTGAACACGCAAGATTTTAATGGGTGATTAATGGGGTTCAATCTTTTTTTTTCATGAAACACCTGCGTACAAATCAACGGCATGTTTACATTTCCACATTTGTGCGTTTGATATTGTATCGAATATTTTTACCATACAAACGCGTTAATCACTGTTTACAAACGATAAGTGTTATCATTGTCAAACGTGTTTAAACAATACAAAAACACATTAACATATTATATTTAATAGTTTCATCTTTTCAAAACTATTTTGTCTATTTAAAACTTCCTGTCCAAAAACAATGACTCTACAAATACCACATATCAAAATTTTAATAGAAAGTTTTAAAGATTTTAAAAAGAAAAGATATAAGGAATCAAATTAAAAGTAAAAAGAGAAGTAATAAACTTAAATAATAATAACAACATGTATAAAATTAAATAAAATTTAAAAAACAATTCTAAACCCCACAAACATTGAAAGCGGTCGGACCAGGACTCTAACCTACGTATACAATCACCAAATAACAAATCACAATACATACACATATACTATAACATACCTGGGCGTCTGAAGGACGCCCCGCTACGCCACAGCGGTACGCTCGGATTCGCCTGCCTTTTTAAGTAACCAATTACCTTTCAATTGAATGTATGGAGTAGCATAAATGTATTCCTTGGGTACGCTACATCACAATGACCTCATGGTCCTAGGACTACACATCACAGTTTAGGTCCTGGGAGTGGACACAACACTGCATCACAGTACTGCTGGGTCCTAGGATTGCACAGCAATATTAGGTCCTAGACGCTACATCACAGTACCACATGGTCCTCGGACTTTGCGTCATAGCAAATGGTCCTAGGACGCTCCTGAGGGACCGTGGCGTTTGTGATAGTTTTAACGAATTTGAGAGTCCCTCAAATACAGAGTCCGGGTCCGCCTAATAAAAGTTATCTTTAGTTTCAGAAGCTCTGTGTCCAAGGAACACACAGTTTCTGAATCCTGATTAAAGGTTTTCGGAGACTGGGCGTCCGTAGGACGCCGTCTCCGAAACCTAGCGTCCTAGGACTTTCTGAATATTAGGACCTATAAATGTCCCACACCGGTATGAGTCCCCTTCCAGTATATCGTTGCAAAATATTGCTCATGTAGAAGTAGTAGGTTCAAAATTAAGTCCCCATTCTAGAAGTTTGGAAGAAGGTTTGAAGTGTTTTCCTGTATTTTCAAGGGTGGAATCAGATTTTTGGGTCCAATCTCGGGGAAATGTGGGGACTCCTCGCTAAAGGGCGTTTTTCAATTGCCGCCAAAATTTTCCAGGAATGGATATTAAAAGCTAAAACAGCTATCTACGAGTTCATATGAAATCAATTTTGGAGTATTTCTAATGCTAATTATTGTGGCCATGCTAATTCCAAATAGTAGAGGTAATCCTAGAGGGCGCTTTCCAATGGCTGTCAAAGTTCATACAATTAGCCTTTTTGGTTTTCAATTATTCTCAAATATAAAGTCAAAGTGAAAATTTTAAGCATTTTTTTTTTTTTATATTTTCAAGGATGCTGAACAAGATTTTTTTTTATGTCCAACCGTCTGGGAAATGAAGATAACTCTCAAAATTGCCGCCCAACATTCCAGAAATGCATATTAAAGCTAAAACTCTATCTAAGAGTTAATATGAATCAATTTGGGTATTGCTTAATGCTAATAATTGTTTAATCTATTCCAATATTTGAATTTATGATAAGTACCCTTAGAGGGCGCTGTTTTCAAAATGGCTGCCTAAATTCCCCGTATAATAGCCTTTTTGTGACCGTTTCAATTATTATTATTAACTTACTAGTATAAATCAAGTGAAGATGTTTGAAGGTAATTTTATTTACATTTTCAAATTGCTGAACAAGATTAATTTGATCCAACCTCTGGAAATGTTGGAGAACTCCGCTAGAGGGCGTTTTTCAAAATGGCCGCCAAAATTCCAGAAATTGTATAGTTAAGCTAGACACTGCTATCTAGAATCAAATGAAATAAATTTCGGGTATTTCTGAATGTTCTATTATATAATTATTTAATATTAGAATTTATGATAGGTACCATTAGAGGGCGCTTTTTCAAAATGGCCCCCAAAATTCCCAAAAATGGCATATTAAAGCTAAAACAGCTATCTAAGCGTTAATATGAAATCAATTTTGGTGTATTTTTCTTAAATGCTCAATTATTTGCAATCTATTCCAAATATTAGAAGGTAATCCTAGAGGCGCTTTCAGAAATGGCTGTCAAAGTTCCTACAACAGCCTTTTGTGGGCTGTTTTCAATGATTATCAAATAAAATCAAAGTGAAGATTTTAAAGATTTTTTTTTTATTTTTAAGGATGCTGACAAGATTTTTTATGTCCCACGTTGGGAAATGTAAAAAAGATACTCTCAAAATGGCCGCCCAAATCAGAAAATGGCTTTAAAGCTAAAACAGCTATCTAAGAGTTAATCTGAAATCAATTTTGGAGTACTTTCTTAATGCTAATTAGTGTTTAATGCTATTCCATAATTAGAATTTATGATAATCCCCTTAAGGGCGATGTTTTCAAAAATGGCTGCCAATTCCGTTAATAGCCGTTTTTGGGACCGTTACATTAAATTATTATTAAATACGAGTATAAATCACAGTGAAGATGTTTTGAATGTCTTTATTTAATTTTCAAATATGCTGAAAGATTAATTTTGGTCCACCCTCTGGGAAATTTGGAGAACTCTCGCTAGAGGGCGTTTTTCAAATGGCCGCCAAAATTCAGAAAATGGCAATTAAAGCTAAAACAGCTATCTAGCGTTAATATGAATCAATTTTGGGTGTCTAATTTATTATTGTGGCAATGCTATTCCCCAAGAATATATGATAAGTACTCCTAGAGGGCGCTTTTCAAAATGGCTGCCAAAGTTCCATATAATAGGCCTTTTGTGCTGTTTTCAATTATTATCAAATATAAATCAAATGAAGATTTTTTTTAATTTAGATATTTTTTTATATTTTCAAGATGGCTGACAGATTTTTTATGTCCAACGTCTTGGAAATCTAGATCACTCTCAAAATGGCCGCCCAAAATCAAGAAATGACTATAACGCCTAAAACAGCTATCTAAGAGTAAAACTGATATAATTTAATTATTATTGACTACGAGTATAAATCAAAGTGAAGATGTTTTTGAAGGTTATTTATTTACATTTTCAAAGATGCTGAACAAGAATTTTTGAGTCCAACCTCGGGACATCTGGAAAACTCTCGCTAGAGGGCTGTTTTTCAAAATGGCCGCCAAAATTCCAGAAAAGGATATTTAAGCAGAAAAGTCAATTAAAGCTAAAACAGCTATCGAAGAGTAAAAATTATATTAATTATTATAAATACCAGCATAAATCAAAGTGCAGATGTTTGAAAGTATTTGTTTATATTTTGTATGGATGCGGAACAAGATTGTTTTGGCCCCCCTCTGGAATCTATGGGAAATTCGATAGAGAGCGTTTTTTCAAAATGGCCGCCAAATTTGCAAAAAATTTATAGGGGTTTTTTTTATATTATTTCTTTATCTGAGAATCAAAATGACATCAATTTTGGGGTTTGTTTCTTAATGCTCTTTAGGTGTATGCTATTTCAATCACAGATTTATGATAAATGCCCCTAGAGGGCGCTTTCAATGTCTGCCAAATTCCAAAAATGGTATATTTAAGCTAGAAACAGATATATGATAATCTAAACTAAAATCAATTTTTCATGTATTTTCTGAATGCCTCTATTAACATATATTTTATGATTTATGATAGGTACTTTTAGAGGGCGCTTTGTTCAAAGGGCCGCCAAAATTCCAGAAAATTGCTATGAAAGCTAAAAACACCATCCAAGTGTCCAAATGAAATCCAATTTCGGTGTTTCTTAATGCTAGTTTTTGTATTATGCTATTCCAATATTATACTTTAGGATAAGTACCCGTAGAGGGCGACTTTTTCAAAATGGCTGGCCAAAATTCTGCAAAAATAGCCTTTTTGGGACCGTTATCAATTAATTATTATTAAACAAGTATAAATCATGTGAAGATTTTTGAAGGCATTTGTTTACATTTTCCAAAATTCGGACAAGATTATTTTGGTTCAACCTCTGGAAATGTGGGGAAACTCCCGCTGAAAGGCGTTTTTCCAAAATGGGCCGCCAAAATTCCAGAATTGCATCTTAAAACTAACCATAGTAAAAACTGATATCAATTAATATTATGAAATACTCATAAATCAAAGTGCAGATGTTTGAAAGTATTGGTTTATAATTTCAAAGATGCTGAACAAGAAATTTTTGGTCCAACCTTTGAGAGATGTGGAACGCTCGCTAGAGGGCTGTTTTTTCAAAATGGCCGCCAAAATTCCAGAAAATGGTATATTTAACCTAAGAAAGCATATTAAAGCTAAAACCAGCTATCGAAGAGTAAAAAATGATATTTTATTATGAAATACAAGTTAAATCAAAGTGCAGATGTTTGAAAGTTATTTGGTTATATTTTTGTAAGGATTCTGAACAAGATTGTTTTGGCCCAACCTCTGAGAAATCTATGGAAATCTCGATAGAGAGCGTTTTCAAAATGGCCGCCAAAATTTCCCAAAAAAAAACGCATATTGAAGTATATTAACAGCTATCGAGATCCAAAATGATATCATTTTGGGTTGTTTCTATGG
Organism: Ophioderma brevispina; assembly: GCA_023653785.1. Classification (NCBI taxonomy): domain Eukaryota; kingdom Metazoa; phylum Echinodermata; class Ophiuroidea; order Amphilepidida; family Ophiodermatidae; genus Ophioderma; species Ophioderma brevispina. Next base: position 311 of record JAMKCH010038213.1, on the reverse strand, counting down.
CTATTATATTGTGTAATGCTATTTCCCTCCTTAGTATTGCCGGCAAGTTTTTGCCCGATGTTGCATTGGCGAACAGAAGGGGGTGATGCGTCTTCAAGTCCTTCAAGGGTGTATCCTGAGTCTCCGTGCGATTTCGTGCTTGCAGATCTACGATCGATATGATCGTCTCCATATGCCAACTACAGGAGAAGTGCACAGACACAGAAGCCACTCTACATTGCTTTCATAGACCTGACCAAAGCCTTTGACCCTGGTTAGCAGGAATGGACTGTTCCAAATCCCCCCATAGATTTGGCTGCCCACCAAGGCTT